>BOPP01000054.1:6013758-6067566 GCA_017312745.1 Gryllus bimaculatus
CACCCACCCATCCATCCACCCGGCCACACACACACCCACGCATGCAGTGGCCCGCCCGCCCAGCGCATCACAGCAATCGCCCGCCCGCACGCTTCCGCTGTTTCTGCGCGCCCCACACCCGCACGCGACGCCGCCTCGCACGCTCCCCTGGGTGGTTGGAAGCGACGGCAGGGGTCACGCCGTGGCAACAGTACTCGTACGCTTAAATGCACGCGCGCACCGCATGCACTCGCTTCTTTACTGACAACTGCAGCTTCGTAGGCCGGGTGGATCCAGCAACTAGTGAGGGTGGTAATCTACGAGTGTATACATAAAACAAAGACAGGTTAGTTACACCGTTTATAACTCAAGAACGGCTGGCTCTATTTTCATTTTCTCTGATTTGTTGGATTCATCTCCACCACGAATAGCAGAATAAAATGTCGGAATAATTCATGAGAAAAAAAGAACAAAACTAAATAGTCATATAGTGTATTGCGAATTGCAATTAATAAGGTCAAAGGCATCAAAGAAACGTTTCCCATGTATTATACAGAATGAGATCTTTTTGAACATTGTTACATTTATGCTGGTCTGGCGCTTCTCGATACGGCTCCACCTGCTCAGAGACGTGCAGAATCTGCCGCTAAATGTGTATAAGAGGGACAGAGAAAGAGACAGAACGAGAGGGAGAGAGAGAGACGAAGAGAAAGGGAGAGGCGAAGAAAGAGGGCAAGACGAAAAGAGAGGGAGAGACAAAGAGACGGAGAGATGAAGATGTGATTGTGATTGTAGTTGCAGGAAGATGTGATTGTATTGCAGGAAAAAAGTTGGAGATTTTGCACTTCACGAAAAATCAGGGATTTTAACAAACATGAGACCTGCGCCATGCTCTTAACCGTCCTTCACACTAGCAAGCAACAAAATTGAATAAAAAATAATGAAGCCATTGTTTTGAAAATTTTGAATATATCTCAGAGTCTTAAAGTAAAGTAAGTCGCAAAATTGAAATATCGGTTTCAAATTCCAGGGTCCGCGACATCAGCGCCAGATCAATTGGGGAGTATCAATTTTGGAGAAAATCGGCTTAACGGTTTTGTCGCTTGCGTTGTTCACAGACGGACAGACAAATATTATGCCGTCAATCTTTATTTCGGTATCAAGGACACACAAAACATGAATACTGGCTACACCAACTGATAGCGTTTTTTTCCCTTCATTTATCAACTGTATTTTATCCACTTTTTCATCACCACGGCCCTGTAATAAGAATGTTTCTGCCGAAAATTCGCCGTTTTTCGCGTAGCATTGCATCTACTACGTAGCGAGAAAGTAAAAGGACCAAATACCAATGAATAACGAAGACCATATACAGAATGAAACGTAAGAGCTGAAACTGAATTATCTTCCTAGAATCTGGATTATCTTCCTAGGATCTGGAACTGTACGTGTCTTTCTTTCTAAAGCAAACTTTTAGGTGGCGTCAAACAAGTGCAATCAAATAGTGTTCAAATATTTTTAAATAAATTCAGTGTGAGGTTCTTTTTAACTTTATACAATCGCAATTTCTCATTTCTTATGTTCTCGCTCTGGTGTCAGGAATAGAGGGGAGCCAACTCGGAGAAAAAGTGTCTGCGGTCAGATAGTAGGTATTGACGTTTCCGAAGGCACATGGCAACAAACGTGATCCTTCCACACGACCCCCCTTCCTCTCCCCTTTCCAACCCTCTCGGCTCTTCTTCTCCTGGCACACATGGCGGGGCGGCGTTATGAAACAAGCAGCTAGAGGCCCGGGAATACACAGAAAAGGCAAATTCCAGCGACCAATATTAGCAGTATGACACAACCCTGTTACCTCCGCTACTCGCGAATATTAGCAGTATGACGAACCCCGCGAAACAATTAAAAACTGCCGATCCGGTGGCAGAAATCGTTGAGGCAATAGTGCCCTAGCGACCTCGGACCGAAGGATCGCGGGTTCGAGTCCCGCCTCAAGTATGGTTGTATTTGTGTTCGTTCTTTTACCCCATATCATCTTAATATCGTGTCATCCTCACAGTTACCATACCGTTACAAGCAATAGTGGTCGCTAATGACCTAGAAGTTAATGCGATCTTAAATAACAACAAAAACAATTAAAAACTGTGTGACGTGCTTTGGGAAGAAGTTGAATTGAAGTTACATTTATGTCCAGAAACAAAACAAGGGGCCGTCTCAGCATTTGCTCAAGGATCAGGGAAACTGGACGAAAACCTGATCGAGAAGGGGGTCATTGACCCAGAAGCTGAAGTACGAGTACAAATTAAAGTACAAATGAAAAGAAGCTCAACGAATAAAAATTGAGTCACCACTATTTATTAAGGAATAATATCTAGTTATATAACCATGTCAAAATGTTTCATGATATCTAACGCTTTTTCTATAATTTCTCTGATTTTCCCCTGACTTTCCAGAGCAAAGAAATTCCCTGGCTTTCCCGGGTTTCTCATATTTCCCGGAAATGGGCCAACCTGGCCGTTTAAAACGTCCAAATTAATTTAGGAAGCGCTTTCTCAAGCGATCCTGCACACGCCATTCGGGCGTTTCGTGCGTCCAAGATACATACATTACGTTCACGAGTCGCGAGGAACGCGTGTCCGATATGCAGAAGCGTCGCACGTAAAGGGGCGTTTCGCGTTTCGCGTTTCGAGGTCGCAGGAGGCGGGGTCATTTAAATAGCCCGCAGGCCGCCGCTGTGTACCGGCGGGGCGCGAGGCAGCTGGCGAATTGAACGGCGCGGGGGGCGGCGGGTGGCAGGGGGGGGGGGGGTGGAGGAGGGGGTGGCGCGTGCGAGCCTTCCTGGAACGCAGCTGGCCAGGAAGCGCGCCGCCCTACAGCCGCCGTCACCCCCGCCGACAACGTCTCAACAGCTGTCATCCCCCACGGCACCACGGGTCGCGCTACTTCGTCACTGCCTCTGCCTCCGTCGCGACGTCGCCTGCGCCGCCGATCCATTTGCTCTGTGCGGGTCGCTTCGCGCTCAAGTAGGCGGCTGTACTTTAACTTTTTTTCTCTCTACCTCGAATTATCCACCCCCTTCTCTTCTGTTTTTTTCTACCTATTCACCTCCTCTTCTCTATCCCTCCACTTCTCTTCTCTTTTCTATCTCTCTTCTCTCCTACCTTCTCTCTTCTTTCTCTTTTCAATTTCTCCCATCTTTCTTCTCTCTCTCTCTCTCTCTCTCTCTCTCTCTCTCTCTCTCTCTCCATTCACCCTTCTCTCCCAGTCTTTTGTCTTTCTCAACAATGTCTCTCTGCCTTTCTCGTTAAACTCAAACAATTTTTCTCTTAAATTCCCACATCCTTTTTTTTACTCTGGACCTTTGTTCCTCTATTTTTCTCAATTGTTTTATTTTTTCTCAATGCCCTTTCCAAAAATTTCACTCTTGCAATCGTGAATCTCCTTACTATAGTCATAGTGTTTTCTTACTTTTCTTTTCTTCCTCGTAGCAACCTCGTAGATTTCCTTGTTATATTTCGATATATAGTGATAATTTTTTTTCAAGTTCATTAACCTTTCCTTTTTGTTTATCTCCTTAACTTTTCACTCCTCCTATTATGTCACTCTTCTAACTACACAATTAGAAAATCCCGAGATATTTGTTGTTTTTTTCCTTCAATTTTTATTGCATCTTCATGCTTGCTCCTGGATCATGTTCATGTCGGAGAGACATTAATGAGTTATGAAAGTACAAGGGCACGTGAATATTTAGAAATTAATTAGTAACCTATTGTTTTTTTTAAATTTGAAGGGCAGACGATAGAATTTTTTTATGTAAAAGAGCAAATTTGAATGTGAAGGATGAATTTTTATTCTTATTGGCAACAAAACATCGATATTCAAAATTAAAACATAGATGTTATAATACATCGACCAAGAACTATCAAAGTTTTTAAATATCTAGGTTTTATAGCTCATTTAGTAATCTCGAATATAACATTCATGTGCGATGATTTGAAAACATCGACGACGATAGCGAATCCTTAAACCACAAAACTTTCGAATTTAGCAAAATGTTAATGTGTGCAATACGGAAGACATAGCCAAGAAGAACTTCCTTTGTAGGGAAAGATATTAACACGTGTTACTAGAGGCTTCTGTATTTACAGTACATAATTTCAGTACTTTCGTGTACACATGTGTAAGTCCTTCCTATACCGGCCATTAAACCTCATGTTCAGTACAGACCTGTACTATACACATAAAAGCGTTTATGTAATCGTGGATTTCCTTTTTTTTCTTTGCGGCTAGAGACGCGACGCGACGCGACGCGACGCAACAGGCGGGTGAGTGGCCGTGTCAGACACATGGCGGCCGCTTAAAAGATGTCCGGTTACGCGCCGATTTAATTATGGCCACTTCTCACGTTTGATCAGCTAGACGCGGTAGTCCAATCGAGAGCTTCCTTACGACTTAATTGTTGGTATTGAAGCTCCCGATTGGTCAGCTGCATCGCAGCTTCAAATGTCAGAAGTCACTGTAATACAATCGGAGAATAAGAGAAAGAAGAGTATAATGTGTGGTGAAGTTAGAAGCAACGATATAACGCTGAACATACGTTTTGAAAACTGATGAATATCTGATCATATGTACATTCAGTACGCTATTACAAAAGTAATTATATTTTGGAGATACAGACAAACCTGGATAAGCGGGACATGGCCAATTGGAAAACGTCTATTAAAATGAATAATTATGAATTCCCAACAAACCACCCGTTTGGAAATAGTGGGAATGTTACACATACGTTTCCTCCTGTTAGTGTTAGTCAACAACATGCTCAGATTTTCTTTATAAAACTTTTTAATATCATTTAAAGATCTTTAATTGGGTGAAATAATTCGAAAAACATCTACGTCACAACAATCAATATGGTCGACAAATGGTTTGGAAAGTTGGAATTTATCTTAAAATTGTAAGCAGCAACACGCCGAAAATTAGACGATTGTTACAGTAGATGTGGAAGTCCCACAATTCCCACAATTTATGTGTGGAATTTATAAAAAAAAGTTCTGCATATTCACTATACAGAAAATAGAAAAATCCAAAACATTTTTTCACGTCGTTCAGTACAAAGTCCCGATGACTAATAAAATGAGGAAAGTTTAAAAATTCTCGAACAATATAATCACGTCTTATTGTGAACACGGAGTTAAACATGTTTCTGAAAATATAATGGAAATGCTTCATATTTACCATTACTGTGGCAAAGAAAACTACAGTTCGCCTTAACGTGAAAACATAATACACTACCTATAATTATTAATTCTTTTTAAGAGCAGACATATCAGACTCTTGCTCGTCATTGCATCTACATACACTCACTAGTCTTTGCACTTAGAGACACCATTCGAACTTTAAAAAAGCTCGCTTTGCTAACAAAAACAGTACACTCATTTGTTTTCTCGAAAAGGAAATATCAAAAGCTTTCAAGAAATCGATTTCAATTCACACAACGAATTAACACACAACAGCAGATGAGCGTTCATTCAATTAAAAATTTGTTAACACTATAAAAACCGGTTAATATCGACAAAACATTTGGGGCCCACTACCATTTAAAGCATAAATCAGGAAATTTGATTCAGTAGAAACTTCAAACTTTTTTCTAGACTTTCTAGTTTTAAATATACATATTTGTGCATTTTTATGTCCGATTTTTTAATGAAAATCAAAATTACATACTACTTAGTCTCTTTACTTTTCGAGCAAAAAATTTCAAGAAAAAAAAAAGTCCATCAATTTTTGAAAATAACACAGAGGCTTCATGTGAAGAATCCCTTCACATGAATTCAACTTCTGACACATTTACCAAGTTTCAACACAAAAACGAGTAATCTGAGTTATATGTGACACATTCCTCCAGACAGACAGTCATCAATTCATATAGACACCCCGATTTCCGGATACAAAATTGCATGTTATACCTCTCCACCTGCGCCAGTATTTGGATAGTAGACTTTAATCCTGACGTGTACGGAGAATTACAGCTGAAAAGGACCTTAAATATGGATTTTTCAACCGAAAATTGAAGATCAGATTGTTGAGGTGATTCCAAAACTTTTCCTCCCTTCACTATTATAAACTATATTAGTGATATGTTACCGAGAGTGTAAAACGTGTTTAACATGGACTTCTTTCATATCCCAATTTTTTTCTGATTGCTAATAGAGGACTTGGCATTCTTAGATTCCTCAGAATGGCAGCATTTTCTAAAAACAATTGGATGTTTCTACTCTTTCTTCATTTATTATTACTTGCAATTCCCAATGCGCCTGGTCTTCATTGTTGCTGGTGTGACGTTTCCGTGTGACGTGGGGTGAGACCGAGAAGGACAGGAGAAGCAGGGAACGCGGGATGAAGAGAGAGAGAGAGAGAGAGAGAGAGAGAGAGAGAGAGAGAGAGAGAGAGAGGGGGGGGGCAGGACGACGTCTGCCGGGTTCTGCTCGTAAAGTGTAATAACCCACTGTTTATAAATAACGCTTCTTGTCAAACTATTTTTGTTTCATATTAAAATTTTTAACTGAACGAACATGATTCAAATCTGCATAAGTTAATTCTTCTGTAGGAGTCACGAACCTTTCTTGAATTTAAATAAATGAGAAATTGGATATGTGGGAAAAAATTGTCCCTGGAAAACCCACTTATCCAGGTTCGACTGTATTAACTTTTAAATCGAGGCAAACACACTACTCAAAAATCTACATGATCCCCTCCTTTGAAAATATAATCGACTCGACTTTCCTCCATATAGTTAACACATTGGTGCTAAGCATTGCTAATGCTCTAGACTTGAAATGCTCCGTACCCTTTCCTGGTACATGACCTTCAAGTGTAAGTGAAAAGGTGAGTCTCGTTACTGATGGAAATTAGTTGCGTTCTCGTTAGGAACACAAAAACTTTATAATACAGGAATTCGATTTCATCAATGAAACCTGATAATTATTAAAATTAAAAATTATAAAAATGGGCAAATCGATGTCTGAAGGTTTTAACTTTTTAAGAGTTATACTAGGACGAAGCGATTGACATGTGACCTATGCACACACCACAGCACAATTTCTTGGCTTGCATAAAACATGACAATTAACTCAGATTTTCTTGATTAACACAAATGGGTGTGTACACCTTCAGTCGAGTTTGCACAAAGAATCTAATTTACATTAAAGGCAAAAGCGCCAAATCTCATTATCTGTGTAATGATCATGCCCAAAACATTAAAGTTGATTTTTAGGCATCGGGTTTTTCAATAAGAAGAGACCGACTGAGTTTAGCTCAGAGTAAGTATTGCCGCTGTCTATGCAGCGGCTCTGAACAAAAGGTCCTTGAGTTCGAATTCCGACGATGGCGAATTAACGGATTTTCGTCTCTAGCTACATATCTAGGACCAATTCAGGCGCTGACTAGAGAATCCTAGCGGCTGATTGCTCGGATCTCGCCATCCATCGGGGGAAGATCACCGCCACCTCACGAGGGAAAAACGTGCACTACTCTTACGGGAATAATGATCTTACTGGAATCGCTAATCAAACAGTCATTCAAGATACAACTTAATATTTGTACCAATGTAAGTTTTAAAATTAAACAAGTGAGGTAACTAATAGACGAATATGCGTTTTCAGGCTCGAACGCTGAAATAGACATTGAAGGTACTATAAATATGGTTCCTGTAATATCGAAAAATTATAGATTGCACATATAATGAATTTAGAATGTCTACGTCAAAAGAGTAAAAAAAAGCATTTACCTACAAATATATTATCAGTAACGGTAACGGAAGTGCCCGTGTCCAACTAGGGCCCACCAGCCGAAAATTCGCCTCTCCCTCCTCTACACCACACTCTACACCATTCCGATACAACCACTTTCAGATTTCTTTTCGAGAATTTCCCTTTCGGATTTTTTCTACTAATTTTCCTTTTTAAAATTTTCCTATTCTGGAAAAAGCATTGAATTAATCGAATTCCGTGCTATTGGCGATTCATTTTTGAGTCTAATTTTTTCATAAGTCAGAGTTCGTGAAATAAATTAAAAAAGCGGAAGTTTTCATTGATGCTTTACTAAAATGAAGGCTCCAACTCTATTAATGACTTAGGTTTCCCTGGATCTCTATGACTGACAATTAAAAAAAACACAAATCAAAATATCTGAAAGGCATGGTGTCAATCTGTGAAGTAAATACATTCAAATTGTTATAACAAAAAAGTTTTAGGTAAATAAATACAGGATCTGCAGGTTCAACACAGTGTCGTAATTAATTTTCTAAACCAAAACGTCTATTTGTGAATGCAGGAAACAATGCCAAGCCTCTTGCCTGTTCGACCTTTCGATTTTTCAACGAGCACATCGCGTAATTCTGGGTTGCAAAACAAGCTATTAAGAGAAGCAATCTTAAGTATCCCATGTCGCCATTTGCTAAAGTTGCCCTGTGTAAACATGGCGGAAATCCCAGGCAATTTCGCAGGGTTGCGCTAAATACTAAGCGGCGTTTACAACCTACGTCCAAGAGTTCTGGCAAACAAACGAACATTCTAGAACTGTCCCGAAAGAGTTATTTATTAAAAAGTCGCTATTATATTTTCTCATTCTGTTCCATTCATGACGGTATCGACTCTTTTATCATTAGGTTAATTGAAGGATGGGAAAGAACACGTGTTCATTGAAGTTTGGTCACAGATTTTACATAAATACTGTAAATCTCAGTTATGGAACGAGAACATGGTTTTCGTTAATTGAATTATCTTAACATACAATTCGCAAGCACTGCTCCTCACACACACAGACACACACACAGATTTACATTATCTACGTACTTTCATTTTTCTTCATCTTTCTCTCGCTTCCTCTTTTTTCCTTTCTCTCATGTTTCCTCTATTTTCCCACAGCTCATTGCAGCTGTATGATGTGACTAAACGAGAGTAGGAATTAGTGAAGGAAATTAGTAGAGTAAATGAGATAACGAGAGAGAAGAGTGTAGGAGGTGTCTGGTGAAACGAGTGAAGACAATCGAGTGAGTTGAGAGAATCGATTATATTGATACGCGATACATCTCGAGTATATGGAGTCAAACTGACGGTTCAGTGAGTCGGTTGTCGGAGTCGAACTGACGAGTTCAGTGAATTGAGCGTAGGTATCGGGGATTAAACATATTGAGAGTTGAGTAAATGAGTTCGCGAGAGCCACGTTTTATTTGTGGCGGGATGATTGTAACTCGAGTGTGTCAAGTCAGTCGTTTGAGTGAGTTGGGTGTGCGGCTCGGGGGTTGAACACGTTGAGAGTTGAGTATGTTGAGTAATCAGTTCGCGAGAGCCATTTTTATTTGTGGTGGGATGATTGTAACTCGAGTGTGTCGAGTCAGTCGTTTGAGTGAGTTGGGTGTGCGGCTCGGGGGTTGAACACGTTGAGAGTTGAATAGGTTGAGTAAATGGGGTTGCGAGAGAGAAGTTTTACTTGATGTGGGATGAAAGTACTTCGAGTGTGTCTAATCAGACTGTCACCTCTGTGAGTTGAGCGTGAGCCGCGGAGGTTGAACAAGTTGAGAGCATAAGACACAAGTAAATCGGTTGGGGCGAGGTACGTGTTTCAGTTACGGTGGGATGATTGTATTTCGAGTGTGTCGAATCAGAATGTCGGTTGAGAGAGTTGAGTGTGGGCCGCGGGGGTTGAACGAGTAGAGAGCTGAGTACGTTGAGTAAATCGGTTGGGACGATGTACGTGTTTCAGTTGAGTCGAGTGAATGAAGCGTGGGACGCGGGGGTTGAGTGCGTTGAGTGCGTCGGTTGGGGCGAGGTGCGCGTTCCACTCACGGGGGGCGTGGCGGGCGGGCGGCGCGGCGTGAAGGCCGGCACCTGCACCAGGGCGGTGCCGAGGCAGCGGGGCGCGTGGCCGTCGATAGCGGCGGGCGCTCGTTGCACCAGCCCGCTCGCCCACGAGTCGGCCTGCGCGCACGCACGGACGATCAGCGACTCCCACCATTAATTATTATTATTATTATTATTATTATTATTATTATTATTATTATTATTCGCGTATGAGCCCCTATTGACCATGCAACACATTTCTCTCTCCGAGGCCCAGTTGTATTCTATCCTGGAGAGATCAACATGTGAAATTATGGGGAACAGTCTTTCAGCTCCTGCCCTTGGTTAAGACAAGGTTATCTCCAGCTTAATATCAATTAGGGGGGTTAGGGTGATATTATTATTTATATTATTATTTTTCTTCTTCTTCTTCTTCTTCTTCTTCTTCTTCTTATTATTATTATTATTATTATTATTATTATTATTATTATTATTATTATTATTATTATAGTGTGATGATGGGGGTGAAAGGACTAGGACGGTGATAAAAGGTGTTAGGGGTAATGGGTTAGGTAATGAGAAGTGTTCGAGGGATTTTTGAACCATCCCAGCATTCGCGTGTGTGACCGAGGGAAACCACGAAAACCCCGGTCAGGATGGTCGGCCCGGGGATCGAAACAGGGCCTCCCGATTGCAAATCTAGCGCGCCGTGCTACGCACCGATCTACTTCGCTCGGTGGATATTCAATTAGTCATTTATTCTATTTTATTTAGTTAGATTGTTATTCATTTATTTAGTTATTAACTAATTAATTTACTTGCTTATTTCTTTGTTTTTCTTTATTTATTCGTTTGTTTATTTATCTATTTATTTATGTACTTATTTATATAGGGAATATCGAAAACCAAAGTATCTATTACGATTAAAGTAGTAGTAGTGGAAACCTGCACGGGCGAGGGCGGGCGCTGTCCGTCGCCGCCGTCGGCCCCGACCTCCGCGCCCAGCGGGCCCCGTGAGCGCGAGCGCAGTCGCGTGTGCGTGTGCGTCCGCGTGCGCGCCTTCTTCCTCGCGGCCTCCTCCTCCTCCTCCTCCTTCTCCTCCTCCTCCTCCTCCTCCTCCTCCCCCTTCGCCTCGTCCTCCTTCCCCGCCGCCGCCGCCGCCTCCTCCAACGCTGCTGCTGCTGCTGCAGCTGCGCTGCCTCGGTTGCCCCGGTCCTCCAGGGCCGAGCCGCCCACGCTCAGCGAGCCCGGGTCGCGCGGCAGGAACGCCACCTGCCACGAAACGCGTCAACCACCCGATTCCATGGAGTGATCGATCGATTGGTGAAGGCGAGCGCGTCAACTGCTATGGTCATTACTCTCGGAAGTCACGTGCACGTTTTGCACTCGTAAGTTTCCGCGGCTCGAATCCATAAATTCTCGGCTATCCGGGAGACGTCTCGTGGTTGGCTGGGAGGCCCACGTTTCGCCTGACGTGTCGCAGGCTTCCTCAGGGCAGCTTCCTGAGGGAGCTTCCCTGTTGTTGCTGCGGTTGGCTGGGAGGCCGACGTTTCTCCTGATATGTCGAAGGCTTCCTCGGGGCAGTGAGGAAGCTGCTCTGAGGAAGCCTGCGACATGTCAGGCGAAACGTCGGCCTCCCAGCCAACGACGCGGCGTCTCCCGGATACCCGAGAATTTACGTGCACGTTTTTTTTATCACAGGTGGTGGTGTAGTCCCACACTCAAGGGTGATATCCGTTGCTGACCTATACGTTGCTTTTCCCAACTAGATATCTCCCACCAGCGGGGCACCGCCCTAGCCGGAACACACACTAACTTTCCAGTATGGTTTCCCGATGTGTGTGTGGAAGTGTAGTGCACGTTAGTGTAAGTTTGTGTAAGTAAGGTTCGACGGTAAGATGAAGAAGATGGATAGATCGCGCCCGGTCCGTGGCCCGTTTGTCAGGGTACTGCTCTAGCATTCGCCTGGTGTTGATCGGAAAGCAGCCGACTAGAGTAGCCAGACGCTTGAATTCTCCTCCAGGCAGCGGCTGAATTCGACATAACTGTCAAGCTACTGTCGAAATTTTGGAACTCGTTTCCTAGGATCTTCCGGTCAGAGATACTGCAGAGATCGGTTGATGCCCTGAGCCTTCTTAGAAGGTTCACCTCTCAAGATAATGTTCCATTTCTAAATGTAAAACACTCACGGCGGGTTGCAAGAAAAATATTATTTTGTTGTATTCCAGCATTATAAAAGAACATTGTCTGTGGCAACAAATCGTTCATAATCGAGCATTTTACGGCACAAATGATGACGTGTTAGATTTTATGTCACGAATGATTACGTCATCACACATTCAGCCAATCGTAGCGAGAGAATCGGTGGGGAGGTAGAGCTTACGGAACAGCGGACCACTGTTTACTCGCACGATGTCAAATACCCGAGTTTTCACAGGGAAGTTGTTACGCCAAATTAAGTTTGATTCTCTTATAAATGTATAATGCTGTTATACAAACAATATAGTATGCAACTCGTTTATAATGTTACTTTATTACATTCATTTAAATTTGAAAACTCGCTCCTAAAGTCACTAGTTTTCAAAACATACTCATGCAATAAAGCTTAACATTATAAACTAATTGCATAAACTAGTATTATTTCATTTCGTCTTTAGATCCCGTACCTTTAAAATTATTTGGCCCCTATAATGACCCTGGTAAAATGTTGCAACAAGTCCTAGATAATCTCCTCGTCACATAATTATATAATGAATAATATTACATTTGATTCATGCGCCAGAAAATTGCTTAATACAAATGTATTGTTTATTAAAACTCAATCATTTTACGTGTCAGATAATATTAAAAAATAGAGATAAAATTTACAGTGAAATTCAAGAACACGACTAACAGTAGTGCATAGATTAACGTGCAGTTTACAATGGTGTTCGATTCTTGATCTATAATATAAAGAGGTCATTAACATATAATCAATAAACTTACAAAATGTGTTTGCAAAGCTGTCTTCCGTTAAGTCAATACCTACAGGACCAATAGCGTTTGACGAATCTTTAAAGAGGTTCATGGAACCTAGGGTAAGGATTTTCGTATACAATGTCTTTTTTTCTATTTATTTCTAATCTACCAAATTTCGTTTTTGTTGTAATAAGAAGTGAGATTCCCTTGCTCTTACTAACAGGTTTTATAGTATGAACAGTGAATGTTTTTAGTATCTTAGTATGTATTAAGAAAATGAATGCTTATGCCGTCATTAGTTCATTACTTCGTTCTATGGTGCTAGTTGCAACAGGTTTATCGAAAGTAGTCACTTTACCGTCTGACGCGAGAAAAAGTGTGAATTTGAGGTACCTGCTCGGTTACTTTTTGTGATTTCATTCAATCAATTCCAGGCGGAGGACGGCGAAGAGTCTTAGACAAAATGCCATGGACCAAATGGAAACATCCCCTTCATCATCCTTTCTATCATCCTTAAAGCTTAGAGGGATTCCATTTTCAATTTTGCATCCCACTATAATATCGAACGAATCCGGCAAATGCGTGGTTCTTGCAGAGATGGAATACTGTGACATCGGATAGAGATAGAGACAGTCTGACAGAAAAGGCATTCTATGTACAGAGACAAGCAAAGAGAGAGAAAAATTGTGAGAAAGTGAGAGATAGACAGAAAAAGAAAGCGAGAAAGAGACAAAGACAGTAAGAGAAAGAAAAAGAGAAAGGGAGAAATGGAAAGAGGAATTGAAAGAAAGAGTTAAAGAGATATAAAGAGAGGCAACGAAAGAGAAAGAAAGAGAGATAAAGAGAATGAAAGAAAGAAAAGAGAGAAAGACTATACTGAACACGTTTCACTCGCAAGCACTCGAATACCAGCATTCGAGTGCTTTTCGCGAAGATCACCGGTTGAGAGAGAGAAGAGAGAGCGCAAGAGCGAGAGAGAGAGAGAAAGAGCGAGAGAGAGAGAGAGAGAAAGAGCGAGAGAGAGAGAAAGAGCGAGAGAGAGAGAAAGAGCGAGAGAGAGCAAGAGTGAGAGAGAGAGAGCAAGAGCGAGAGAGAGAGAGCGAGAGCAAGAGGGAGAGCGAGAGAGAGGAGAGAAGAGAAGAGAGAGAGGAGAGAGCGAGAGCAATAGCAAGAGCGAGAGAGCAAGCGAGAGCGAGAGGGAGCAAGCGAGAGCGAGAGGGAGCAAGCGAGAGCGAGAGGGAGCAAGCGAGAGCGAAGAGAGCAAGCGAGCGAGAGAGAGCAAGTGAGCGAGAGAGAGCAAGCGAGAGCGATAGAGCAAGCAAAGCTAGAGTGAGAGCTAGCAAAAGAGCGAGAGAGGGCGCGCGCGCCTATCACACCGAATCCGGACCCGGGCAGGCGAGTAGCTTCGAACTCGCAAACTCTCCCCCAGCCAATCTCCCGAGCGTCCCGCAACTAACCGCATTCGTCGCGTCCCGATAAAACACTCCGCGCCGCGCCGCCAGGAAGCGCCCGCCCGAAACCCCCGCCCGGCGCCCCGGGAAACTTCCACCCTCGCCTCTCCTCCCCTGCCCAGCCCTGCCGCCTGAACCACCGCGCCCTTCGCCGGAAATTTCCCTTCGCGCGCGGAGGGGAGAGGGGAGCGAGGCGTCCGTCCTTCCGCGCCCTTCCGTCCCTTGTCCTAGGCAGGGCTTCTGCTCCCTCGCCCGGTGGAAAATCTCCCCCCCCCGCCGCGCCGCCCACCCGACGCAGCGATCCATAATGCCGGTGGAAGGGTGCGGCGCGGTACTACATTGAATTTGATGCCATTCTAATTAAGGTTGGTGATTTTTGTTTTTCCTTTTCAAAATTCCTAGTGAATATATCGAGACCGGCCAGAATACGCTCACAACGGTGGCCACTGCAGTATCTCTGAGTGGGAGATCTTAGGGTCCGAGTCCCGACGTTGACGTACAAGCTAGATAACTTTAGGTGTAATTTAGTCGCCCTTTGGAGGAGAATTCGGCCTGCTGTTCTGTTCGGTAGTTTTCCGTGGTTTCTCCGATCAATGCCGGGCGAATGCCGGAGCAGTTCCCTAACAAATGGGTCATGGCTGCGCGCGAACTTTCATTCCTCGATCGTTTCCTATCCTCACTCCGTACTTCAACACGCACACACTCACACTTACTCTTCCATCCTCTAGACTAACTCACATGTCAGGAGGTAGTCAAGAACTTAGAACTGACAGAGATACTTGGAAAGAGGAAATACATCTGCTTAGTGTCCTGTAGGTCGGCACTGGGTCTCACTTTCTAGCATGGAGAGTAACAGTCACTTCGTGGGATATAACATGTAGTACACTAACGGGATTAATAAGCATGGCAGCTGACGCGCCTGGAAATAAAATAATAAATGAATAAATAAATGTAGTAATAGAGTTTTTAAAAGAGGAATACGTATACGCTAAACACTTAAGTTCGTAGTGTGTGCGCGTGCGAAATTCTACGAACTAGTTTATCGTGTCCGTGTGTTGTACAATAAACGATGTTCAATAAAAAAATTTTCCAGCTCGTAAAGACAGTAAGTGCTGTTATCAGAGAACTAATGTCATAAGGAAAAGCAAATCGAAATGGTAGGTAGTGCGAACTAACATACGTGTCTTCATCACATGGAACGTGAAAGGCTTACGCGTTTGCCAATTAGTGGTAGTTACTATTGCACACCCAAAAAAAAAACTCCCTACATTCAATGTCCCATACCGTAATGCAGTATGTATTTATATACTTCGATTTATTTAGATCTGCGCTTGACGTAAATCAGCTGTTACGGTGTCATCCAATCGGGAACTTACACGTCACTATAGAGTCGCCACTATGGTGACATCCAAGCTTCAAATTGGATGAAAACGTCAACAGTGATTTATATACTTCAAGCGCAGCTCTAAATAAACCCATGCCATTGCTAAGGTAATTCAGTGAGCGCTTTGTTTGAGCGTGTCCCGACTGCATCCCGCAGTCAACATTTCCTAAACCTTTTACCAGCCATCTGTGACGTAGTGAAATAAGAAATAAATTTCAATAACAAAATAAAAGTAATATATTAAAGATTATGTACAGTTACAAATGTAATTGCCTAATTATTAAAAACACTGCCCGGCAACCATTTTCCTTTGCAGAACACTGTTTTACCGCAGAAATACAAGCCATGCACGCGTGATGCGCCCGTCTTATCGGACTCATCTCCCGTGACACATGTACACGTCACATGGCCTGGCCATCAACCCCGGTCGTGCGACCGTGGTGCCTACAGCACGCGAGATCGTATGGCCCTTACTCTCCGGACATCTCGCCCTCACTCCTACACACCTCGAACATACACGTACAAAGCTTCGCGAATGCAAACTGAATGGAGAACGCGGGCGCAGATGGCGCTGGCGTTAAATAGTTGAGGCTGACACCCCTACCACTGTTTCATAGATAGGCCTCGCGCTGGGCGCGAGGCTCAGCAGGCCAAGCCTGGTTTACGCCCAACAACACAGGATTCTTAGGGGTTGGCTGCTGCTAGTCCCGATAAACGAGGCTTCGGCAGGTATAGCATCCTCGGAGTTTACAAGCTCCGGTATTTTTGGCTCTGCGGGCACTGACCTGAATCAACCGCCCGAGCGCCAAACTCCCGGATGTTCAGGACTCAACCCCTTCCTCCCCCGCAGCGAACTTTCACGACCTAATGGTTTCTGCCCTCTTGTGGTTAAGCGAAACGTCACACATCTCAAAAAGGGCATTGCCCAATTGCATTCCCGGTTTTCGGGGGTTTTTATTCGTGCTAGTACAATGAAAGAAGAACGGCCACGGCATCAGTGCTTCCAAGATCGCTCGTTTGGCTCTTTTAACCGGTGTCCATTTGGTATTAATGCCGTTGATATAGAACAAATAAAGAAAACCTTATTTTGGAAAATAAACTTAGTGGAATATTTATTGATTTATTTGGAAACTGACTTCCTTAAGTGTAATGTAGGCTGCTGGAAGGAGGGAAGGGTCTTCTAGCAACAGCTGTAGAGAATAAAAGTAATTGATAAGCTTAGAAAACCATTCGCATTTCCAAGAATAAATCTGCCATATTTAATTATGTTTCGGAGGTTTTTAATCTAAATGGTGCAAGAACATGAATTTGCGTTATGTCATTGAATGAGAGTAAGCTCGTTTCTCTTTCTTCCCTCTCGAAACAGTGCGCCGGGGGATGCAATCGGTGTGTGGCTTTCTCACGTAGCCAAACCTGAGAAAGGGGGTTTTAGGAGATGGCTTTGTTTCCACGGAGGTCTAACACTGAAAGAGAATTACAGGGGATTGGCGGAGTGTGAGGGGAAATGAATGCTGGACTGCAATCGTAGATATACATTCTCAGGTAGCCAAAACTGAAAAGAATTATACAGATCGAGTATGATGGGGAAAGTAAATTACTGAAGACTCAATCGGAAATATGCTATCTCAGGAAGCCAAAACTGAAATGAATTACAATACGAGTATGAGGAAGTGACCGCAGGATATACCTCCTTCAGGTAGCCAAACTGAAATGGAAACATGGATTCCGAGTACATAGGGAATAATATGCGGGATGCATACCTTCTCAGGTAGCCAAAATTGCAAATGGATGACATGGATACAAGTATGAGGGGAAATGACGGCGGGATGCAATTCGGGATATACCTTCTTCAAGGTAAGCAAAATAGTGGAAATTTGGATTACCCGAATTTAGAGTATGAGGGGATATGAATCGGCGGGGATTGCAAATAGAGAATCCCCTTCTCAGGTGTAGCCAAAACCTGAAACGGATTAAGCCCGGAATACAGAAAAGTATAGCAGGGGAAATGACACCGGCGGGGATGCCCAATCGGATATACTTCTCAGGTAGCCCAAACTGAAATGCATTACCCGAATATGAGGGGAAATGACTGCGGGATGCCATCGTGCGATTCCCCTCGTTTCGTAACTCCCGCGCCCGAGCGTGCGTGCAAAGGAAGATTGGCGACTCGAGAAGCGGCAGGGGAACGCAGAGGAGGGGGAGGATAGTAAAGGATAGCAGCGAAGAGGTGGAGAGAGCGTGTC
Source organism: Gryllus bimaculatus (assembly GCA_017312745.1). Classification (NCBI taxonomy): domain Eukaryota; kingdom Metazoa; phylum Arthropoda; class Insecta; order Orthoptera; family Gryllidae; genus Gryllus; species Gryllus bimaculatus. Next base: position 6,031,613 of record BOPP01000054.1, read on the forward strand.
GGTGGGTCACGTGTGCAGGCACGCGGCTGGCTCCCGGCTCGGTGGCGGAAAAGTCAATAAAATGTGGACCCGGGGGACTTTTCTATTCATATATTCGAATTACTTTTATTTGAAGACCACGTGACCTCCTGACGCAGCCGTGTCCTGGCTTTCCGTCCACCTCCGTATTCCGGGGTTCACATCTCTGCGGGGGGGTTTCTGTTTATTTTCTTGTTAAATACGTGGATAAGTAAAACGTTACAAGTACGTGGTTGATAAGTTAGATGTTGATAAGTACGTGGATAAGTAAACGGTTTTCACATGCGCTGGTTGCTTATTACTAACTTACAAACTAAGCTTAATTACATGGGCGAGGGAGCCAAATTAGGCACCTGTGTTAATGCTCAATTTCTGGGAATTTTTTCAGGAATACATGGAAAGGAAATTTGTTTTGGATTTGGGTTGGTTGAATAGGATTTCGGCCGAGGTTGAGTGCATTAAATGTGGGAATTTGTGGTATGGAGAAATAGACGTTGGATGCAAGGTAATTGATATGATTGACTATGGGCTCGATGGATAATTCTTTATGGGGAAGGTCGATGGCTTGGTTATTATCCTTAGGAACTGGTATTGAAAGATTTCTTGACGTATCTCTGTAACCCCATTGCGATTTTTATGGAGGAATCCTAAGTCAAGGGGGCGATTTATCACAATCATTTATTAGGCAGAAAAAGATACGAAATCTATTGAATAGTGTAAAATGGTATACATAAAGTAATTGCGGAAAGCACATCTCTATATGTAGCTATGGTAGGAGATATTTCAAAAACAAATAAAGGAAAGTTAAAGGAAATGGAAATGGTGTTTTGGAGCAGCTGTAAGAAAATACTAAGAGAATTAGAAATCAAAACATAAGACTGCAAATTCGTGTAACCACAGATATAATGGAAACAAAAGAAAGGAAAAGTCTGACTTGGTACGGCCACCTAAGAAAAAAACCGAAAAAGGTGAACTTTAAAAACATGAAGTTGGCCAGCATTGCCCAGATAGTGAGATAAGTAGAACTACTATCATGGAATGACGGTGTAAGGCAAACAATGACAGTCACCTCAAAGACGATGACTGGCAAGATAGAAGAAGATTGAAGTTGGGGTGTACTTCCACTCCCAGAACAAGAAGTAAAATGGAACTATTTTAATTTTTACCCTCGCGACTTCTCACGTCGCTCCACCCCGTTTTACCCCGCCACCTCCAGTCCTGCCCCGTGCCTTCTTGACTATACATGTCACACTTCACCCCTACCGTGCCTTCTTGACTATACATGTCGTTTGACTAGAAAATCATCGTCACTATCCGAAAAACCCATGGCTGATTATGAGCAACACATGTCTCACAGTTACCCCTATTTTTAAGTTATTCTACTTTTGTATCTCTTCAAAAAGTATTCGTATCTCTTAATTTGGAAGAGTATTACAATTTGATATTTTCGTCTATCCGTGAAATAAAAAATACCGAATGCTGTGTTTGTACAACTAACCCTACGTAAACACACACACACACAGACATAATCAGGAACGACAATGGTCGACATGTATAGTAATTACCATTTACTAATATAATCTTTGCATTTATGAGTATTTTTTGGCTACAACCTCATTCTTCATTGTACTACTTCAGTATGGTGGTGTACACTAATTTTTACTTCATAGTTAATTTTCACTATTTGACAGGATTCTTACTCGCATTTTAATTAGTCTATCTTTAAACACAGTCCCGAGTAATTTACGTTTTCAGACAACCAACAGCAAAACCGGTTCTTTCATGGCATACAGGGGTAAAAGTTCAATTTTTAGCACTAGCACTAAAAGTAATACGATTCTCAAACGTTAGATTTAGTTAAATCTGTGAATGCAACAAAGAAAACAAAATACTTTGATCGCATCATCAACTACTCGCCTTAATATATCATCATGTGATGTCAATACCAGAATTAAAACAAAATGAAAGTCAGTAAAGCTGTCCAAAAATAGCGTATGTCACACGTGCTAAAAGTGATTTTATTTTGTTCGTAGCATTGCGGTTACGTAGCTCGGCCAACCGGTCTCGTGTCGCGACATTCCCTCGCAAAATAAAACGCCACTTTTACAACTCGTGTCAAAGATAACTATTTTTAGCACATTTTCGTGTTTTTTTACAGAAATGTTCCTTCTTCAGAGTCGTCTCCGAATGAATGCACTTGGAAGAGAGAGAGAGAGAGAGAGAGAGGGAAAGAGAGAGTCTGCGTGTGTCTTGTTTCTCCTAGTTTCTGGCGTTTTTGACTTTGGCTGCACGGCCGACGACGTCTCCGAATTAATTCGGGCCCTTGGGGGTGGGGGTGGGGGCGGGGTCACGGGCGAGTGCCGTGCAGTCGAGGGTGCGCGCCAGGAATCAAATCGAGGGAGCGCGATTGACGCACGAACGGCCAACTCACCCCGCCCCACCCCCTCCTTCCCAACTCCCTCCCAGAGTTAGCTAAGAAACAGCATTGCCGTTGTCTCTGCAGCCACTCCGAATGGCGGGTCTAGGGTTCGAGTTCCGACGGTGCCGGATTTTCGAAACTAGCTACATACGGAGATATATATTCTACATACGGACATACACTACATAGCTACATGCGGAGGTACACTGTCTACACACGGACATACACTACAAAGCTACATATGAACATACACTATCTACATACGGACATGCACTACATAGTTACATACGGACATTCACTATCTACAAAGCCACATAGCATAGCGTAGATAGCTAGCTCGAATTCAGTCGCTGTCTGGAGGGGACTTCTAGCGGCCGGCTGCTCTGATCGGTACTTTTCCGCTGTTTCTTCGGCCAGCACCAGGCGAAAGCCGGACCAGTGCCTTAACAAAGTGCCACGTACAGCACGAGATCTTTCCTTACTAATCCTTGTCGTTTCCCTCACACACGCACGCGCCGCAATGCCATCCGTATCCGGAGACCGGGCGGGAGTTGCCCCCGCTGGGGGAGATTCCTGGAAGGGGAAATCCCACGTAAGCCTACGTGTAAGTTGGCGGCGACTCTCACCATTCAGCGGCGCCAACTCCCAGGATAAAACATTCACTACACTAACGGGACGTTTCAACATAGCAGGTGACGTGCCCGAAGCCATTAACAATCATCATCTTCTTCCCGCCATCACCTACATCCTTCCCATTTTCCCTCCCTTCTCCTCCTCCCCTTCATCCCCCATTCTCTCTCCCTCCCTCACTTCGCGTTTCTCAAGCCCTTTCCTTCCTTCCTTCCCTCGTCGCTTCCCCTCCCTCCTTTCATCCTCTTTTCTCCTGCCTTCTTCCCCTCCCGCCGAGACCCCGCCCCCTTTTTTCTCTTCCCTTGCCAGCCCGCGCTCTCCCCTCCCCCTCGCTGCCCCCGTCCCTCCGATCTGTCGCATGAAGCCGCGGCGCGCTCGACTCTTTTAGAGGGGCCTTCACAAAGCGCTCTCTGAGGAGCGGTCGTTGGTTCGACGCACACGGCGCTGAGGAAGGGGCCGATTGAGGGTTGGCGGTCGACGGGCTAATTTTGCTTGGGACGATCTAAAAACAGGCCTATTTTGCACGTCAGGGTACCCGAGACGAAACCTGGATGAGTAATGTCTTCGCACTGAAAAAAGGTCGAGATTTATGGTGCGATCAATTTTGATTTATAGGGAATGAACACGAACTGGTACGAAGAGACCATGTCAATTGAGGCGAGATCACAGAAGGATATCCTGTATTAAACCACAGAAGAGGAGAGAGCTTGCACAATTGATGTAAGAAAATGAATATATGATTAATATAAATGGATATAAGAATTTAAGTATAATAAACATTTGAAGTTCAAGGAATAATCACTTCAGAATCTTGACTTACACAAGATTGATTAAAATAACTACGACTTAATAATAGTGAAGAAAAGGAATACTATAAGAGAAAAATCGATGGCTAACTTTCTAACGATCTTTATTGAATTCGTCAGTAATTGAAGAAAGTCAATTGGTTGATTCAAAAGAGCAGAATGGAAGGAACGGGAGGAAGAAGAAGAAATGAAAGATTCAAGAGGGGTTATAAGGAGAATAAGAAAGAAAATAAGTCAAAGAAGTTTTTTAAAAAAGTAGTTGAAAGGGAAAAATTGAAGAGAAAAACGTTGAAGGAATCGTCGAAGAGGGAATAGTTGAAAAGGAAGAGGTTGAAGAGTAAGAGGTTCAAGAGGAAGATGAATAGGTTGAAGAGGAAGAATTGAAGAGGAAGAGGTTGAAGAGGAAGAGGTTGAAGAGGAGGAGGTTGAAGAGGAGGAGGTTGAAGAGGAGGAGGTTGAAGAGGAGGAGGTTGAAGAGGCAGAGGTTGAAGAGGCAGAGGTTGAAGAGGCAGAGGTTGAAGAGGCAGAGGTTGAAGGAGGAAGATGTTGAAGGAGGACTCACGCCGAAGAGGTCCTTCCAGGCGAGGTAGACGCAGTGCACGTGGAAGCGCACCATCTGCCGCGCCTCGTAGCGCCGGTAGCTCTCCGCCAGCACGCGCTCCAGCAGCTCCTCGCGCACCGCCAGCGCCGCCATGTCGCGCTGCTCCGCCTCCACCGCCCGCGCCCTGCGCACGCGCGAGCCCGCCTCCCTCACCCACCCGCTCAACAACTCAACCGCTCACTCGCTCTGCTCTCTACCTCTCACCCGCTCAAGAACTCAACCACTCACTCACCCACTCACTGGCTCTCCCCTCTACCTCTCACCCACTCAACAATTCAACCGCTCACTCACCCACTCATTGGCTCTCCCCTCTACCTCTCACCCACTCAACAACTCAACCGCTCACCTCCTCACTCGTCCTTCCACCCGTTTATTCCCTTACCTACTCACCCGAGTGGGTACTCTTCCACTCAACAACTCTCTCGCTCACCTGCTCTCCCTTCTCCCTCTCATCCACTCAACAACTCTACCGCTCACCCATCCACTCACTCGCTCTCCCCTCTACCTCTCACCCACTCAACAACTCAACCGCTCACCCACCCACTCACTCGTTCTCCCCTCTACCTCTCACCCACTCAACAATTCAACCGCTCACTCACCCACTCATTGGCTCTCCCCTCTACCTCTCATCCACTCAACAACTCTACCGCTCACCCATCCACTCACTCGCTCTCCTATCTCCCTCTCACCCACTCAACCGCTCACCTTTTCACTCGTCCTCTCAACCTCTTTTTCACTTACTTATTCCCCCGCTCACCCACCCACTCCTACAAAAATACAATTTTTTTTTTAATATGAATAGTTTTCAAGTGATTTTGCGTGAAATAAAGGCAATTTTAAAAACATCTTCTCAAAAACGGATTTGAGATATTTTTATAACTTTTTAAGCGGATAGTGCTACATGTATTGAATAACGTGACGTTGATGTATTCTTTTGATTTTCCAAACATCTACATAAAAAATATTTTTTAAAATATATCTCATGTCGGTAATATTAACATCGCGGACATTTTCTATACAATATTACATTTCAGAACAAAAGTGTTTCAAATTAATTTTTTAACGTTCCTCGAAAACTTAAAACTTTTCTATAAAAACAACGTCAAAATTGAGCATTTTCGGAAATGTGTCAAACGACATTTTCTCACGAACGGCTCTAAATTTTTCCAAAAGAAATTGTATGTGGGACCACGTTTTACGCTTCTGTTATATTCTTAAAGACATATTTCAATTCTGCAATAAAGGGACCGTAAAATTGAGAAAATATTAAAAGATAAGTAGGCCGATAAGTAACAAGCAGCTGGGAAGAAGATGGGACAATAATGAAAAGCTAGCCCACACTAGATTAGAAAACTAGTGCGAGAAAGTCTGCGCTATTCTCAAGCACCGCTAGTTATTCTTGCCTAATGTAAAGCATTTCGTGCCAAATTTGAGGTCAATCACTCCAGTGGTTCTTAAGGTTTTGTAGTTATCTTTCTTTCACATAATAGATTGTTCCGGTACTCAGCCGAAACTTCTATTGAAGTACACTCTAGGTATACCTGAAACTCATTAGAAGTCTCGGCTGATCAGAACACACGATCTCTAGAATTGCCATTTTTCGGTGCGGCGCGATGGCAGATTAGACGAAAATACTCCACAGTTGGGACTTCAACGTAAAACCTTACGTACTAAAAACCATGAACTTCCGTTTGATCTTGTCGTAGATTTGATGAGTTTTCATTTACAATTACATGGGAATTAAAGGTCTTTAATTTGTAGTATCAGGACCGACGAAATAATGTAAGGTATCGGTACAAATGTGTGAGGGCACTTATAAAATATTTACAGGCATGTAAATTTCTGTATTATTTCTTCTTACAATAGATTTTATTGTCATAGTAGTTAAATAAATACCCATCGTCGCTCTAGTTCTCAATGGCTATTAGTTCGCTATTCCCGATTCGCGATAACACAGAATATGACTTAATAATCAACTTGCGCAAAACTTTTAATTTTGAAAATATATTAATTTACTAAATTAGAAAAGAGGCACGATAAAAATTAATGCAATAAATGTTCAAATTATAGTAAATATTATGGAATGTGTTAAGTTGATTGATTTATTAGCGATTCCGGGCGCTTTAACAGCTAAGATCATTAGTCCCGTAAGTGGAGTGCCTGTTTTCATCGCGGGATGTGACGGTGATCTTGCCCAGCTGGATGGCGAGATCTGGCGCCAACCTGTGTAGTCGTGAACGTCACGTCGACTTGTGAAGATATGGAACGCCTTGGGCTTCGCCGGAAACCTTCAATGGGTCCCGGGACAATGAACCGGCTATACCTCTCTCTCGTCGGACCTGGGTCGAAACGATTAATACTCGCAGACTAAGTTTCTCCTTGGGTCTCGCCAGACAGGGGCCCCAAAATATTTTAAACTAAACGTTATAGTAGTTCATTAAACAATAAAGATATTTAAATAATTGTTTTTTTAATTGCAAAGGTTATACTAGTTTATTTTCAGATTCATATTGATTTCTTGTGTCCATTTTGGAATATTATTAGGGGGTTCCCACAGTTTGGTCTTGCCTAGGACCCCTTAAAACATTAATCCCGGCTTGCTCATTTTAAATTCACTGACAAATTTTATGTAAAAATGCAATTACCTCAATTGTAATCAGCGTAATCATGTTTGCACATTTGCGAGTATAAATAAGTATTATATTCGTGAAAAACGTGTGGGGAAATCGAATCAGATCAAGGGAACTTACCAAATAGCATCTGGGAGGCCTGTAATTTTTTCAGACAAAGGATATTCCTCCTCTTCTGCTTCTAATGTTACAGATTCTTTCTTGCCAGTACTTCTCCTCATGATTTCCCACTTGGTTTATCTTCCTTATTGATCGAACAAGAAAGTACAGGAGTCCGATTCATCAAACAAGTTGAACAATTGGCATATATCTATTAGCTATTACAGTAATAAATTGGGTAGCTTCAAATTCGTCTTTCTTTATTTGGGACAGTAATCAGTACAGCTCTTCTTTTAAACAGTCCTTTTGAATAAACACAAAAACTCGAACGTGCTCGATATTCTACATCGATAACATTCGATTTTTTACGAGGGTAAGTTCGAATCTCAGAGATGGTAATAGTTCCTCACTGAGTGTTTAGAGCGCAGCAGGCGAAAGACCCTGGCGTCATTGAACGGCTGTAACGGGCAGTACTTTGCAAGGAAAGGAGAATGGATACTTGTCTAAAATTAGAGTAATTTGCATTTATAGCCAACGTTGCCATACTCTTCTACACTGGGACTCAGCCTGTGATTCAGGAAAACATGAAATTTATTTTTAGAGTTCTTTTTTCTTAATTACAGTGATCCTTGTCGTTTATATTATGAAAGATAGATGTCGCGCTTCGATGCGCTATGTTTTGTTCGTGATATGCCGGACATTCAAATTCCCGCTGGAGTTGCGAGCCGGTAGGTGTTGGTATGAATCCGGGGTGTTTCACGTGGTTGAGATAGGTAATCTTTAATATGTCATGCTGAATATTTTGTAGTCGATATGTGTCATTAATTTTTAAAATGGTATGGAGATTATCCGGTGTTATTGAGCAAATGCTGCTGGTTTTGTAAACATAACCTTAACTTTTATTGTGTTTTTATTTTCAGATCCATGTTTGTTTAAGTTTTTGAATATATCGTTGAAGACCATTCCCTTAGTCCTAAAGAATGAACACCTTGCAAGGAATCTTCGACAATGGCCGTAATATATTTTAATTATTAAATGTATTAAGTGAAGTTAGTATCTCAACTAATGTTGTTTTCTTTTGGTATTTTATAGGATCAACGAGCAAGCGAAATTTTATTCAAGAAAATGTTAGGCAGTTGCGAACCTTACAGAAATCGTGGAATAAAAAAGAGAAAAGCACCGAACCACCTCCAAAGCCAAATAAATATCAACATATCACAGCTAAAGTTCCTGCACATATAACAGTAAGCTATCAAAAACTAGCTGTTAAAAACGGCTCGGTTTATTGTGTACTATTTTAATGTGTTTAATGTAATACATGTGGGTGTATTTATTATATTTTGTGATGTTTTAGGCTAGTGCTACTTTAAAACCGAAGGATTCATCTGCACACCCAGTCGAAAGGACAAGGAATGGTACTATTCCCACTAGGTCATCCTTTAGTTCAGGTTTATCAACTGGACATAGTGGTGGCACTGCCCAAAGTAGATCAAGTACAAGATTGTTGTCCAAAGCAATGCCTGCAAGGAAATCTCGAATATATCCACTTTCAGCTGGTAATAAGTCAGTAAGTTGAGGCAAGTTTAATGATAATTCATGCACTCAGTCATTACTACTTTTTTTTTCCATTTTTTTGTACATGTAGAAAATTTGAAGTATTGAAAAGAAAATTTGCAATGAAAAATGTTTTAATTTTTTTGGTAGATCCAAAACCTTTTTTTCCATTAAAATGGTAGCCGCTGAAAGTGTGTGATGAAGATGTCAAAAATAGCTTCCTCAAGTATTCATTGAGATTTAATTTTAATGAATGTTATAAGCATATGTACATTTATTGACTTTATATGACAACAATAGTACAAGTTAGTTTTGTTATATATAATTTTTCTTTACAGTACAAGGCCCAATCTGCTACTGTAACTCTAATTACACATACCAATATTGTTAGTGCAATATTACAAACTATTATATTACTGTTATTACTTTATCCCATAATAAAACATAATAAAAAAAAAAACAGTGACAATCCAAAATGACAACACAGATGTTGCAAATGCAACTTTTTTTTTCTGAAGTAGAGAAATTGCTAATTAAACCTTGAAACTGTGGAATTAAGTAAGTTGAGGCATTTACTAAACAGGATTTATATTTCTGAAGTTCATTATGAAATATTTCGGTAGTATTTTGTTGTTTTTGTGATAATTTATTTATTCTGAAATTTTTTGTGTTTTCTGTCATATTTTTTTCTTCCATTCTTTTGAATATTAATTTACCAAATACCTGTAGGAAGCAGTACCTTTTTGTAACTTCCAACAACATTCATCATGTAATCATATCACATGTGTAAAATCTTCTTCAGTTTTAATGTGTTGCACATTATGTTTGATTTTATTAGAAGATTTTCTACTGCATCTGTATGTTATTACTTAATTAAAGTGTCCAAAATTTGTTTTTATTTACTCAGTATTCTAATTATTCATGCATTTGTTGTAGAATACACTAGAGAGGGAGATTCCCAACAAACCTGTGAGTAATGGTGCTGTATTTCATGGAAAAAAAACAAATTCTGTTTCAAAAAGTTTATCAGCTGTGTCTCTTTCTGGGTATGTATGTCTCGATTTGATGTGTATTTGGGTAGAATATCTATCATAAGTTGCAATTAAAAATTAAATCAAATAAGCCAGTGTTTCTCTGCTGCCATAGGTGTAGTATTTATGATGTAATCTCAGAGAAATTGCACTTAAAATAATTTGTATTTATTGACGTCAAAAATATTTAAAAACTGAGTGTGATGTGCTGTGGGGAGAAGTTAATTTGAAGTTACATTTACATTGAGTTGCATTAGTTCATCTAATATATTTGCATTGAAAATTGAAGGACCCAGTAGAGCAAGGAATTAATCCACATTGGCCCAGTTCTGAAATATTTAGGGTTTTGTTTCATAATATAACTCGGTACATTTTTAAACTTGTAAATGTAGACTTGCATGTAACTCCAAACTGGATTTAAATAACATATTACACTCCAAGAATAACATTTGAAGTTATATTTAATGCTAACTCAAATTCACTAAAAATGTGGGATGGCCCCTTGTTCTAGTGAGCCCTTTAACTTTTATGTCCTGTTTCTCTCTGGAAGATAAAACATTTTTGTAGGGTGATTGTTTTTTGAACTTGAATTGTATAGAATAACCTATATAATGAATTATGTATTAAGTATCGGTTATATCTTTTCACTTCTGGAATGATTAGGTCAGAAGTACCAAAGGAGAGCTCTGACGTGATGCATCGTGCTGTGTCTGAAAATTCCATATCTGTTGAGCCTGTTCGAAGTTTGGGATGTCAGACTGTAGCTCCTGAAGACAAAGACGGCATATTCAACGATGGAGTTATAAAGTACCCATCAACTTGCTGTTTGGGTGTCATACAAACAGAAGCACCGTGCAAAGCTGGACGCCCCCCTACCTGTGATTCAGCTCAACAGACTGAAATCTTTTCACGGGTTTCATCGTGCATTTCATCAACTAGCCCCACTCGCCCGAGTACTGTTCCTCTAGATAATGCATCTTCAAGCTCAAAACCACTATGCAATAAAGTGTCTCCACCTGCTCATGTAAGATATTGTTTGTTGGTTGATTGGTGCATGACTAAATACTAGTTTAACTTACTTTCTTTCAAATAGGTATTATTTTTATAATGCATTTTCTTGCATGTGAAATATTACTAACATAAGTGTAGTTGTGCTGCAGATTGTTAGAACTAATAAATTTAAACAAGATAAAGAGGTAGATTTTTCTGTTCAATTGAACTCAATGATAACTGTGGTTAGTAATATGATAAGGAAAGATGGTGGTTTTATATGATGGTTGAATGAATATGTAAGAATGGCAACTTCTACTCAAAAATCCAAAAATTTGATATTCCTGGATAGGGAATTACCGCCCAGGTGCATCAAATTAATTTAATACAAAAAACGTAGAAATGTTTTGATTTCACTTAAAAATAGGCACATAGACAATCCACAACACACATTGTCATGCAAAACTAAGAAAACTCTTCTTCGTAGGCAAGGTTGGTTAAATTTTGTGCCCCCCCTCACCCACCCGCCTACTCACTTTTAAGAAACAACTTTAAAAAACCACATATGCTTAATAACTCATTGAAATGTTTTAATAATTTTAAGTAAATAACAAAACTTATATTTTTCATTAAATACTCCAATTTAATTGCAACAAACATGAATAAACAACAAAAGTAGAAAATAAATTAAACTGCCAAAAAAGTGTGTTTGTGTGGGGTGGGGGTGTAATAAATATAAAACTGTTCTCGCTTTTAAAATAAGTATTTTCAAAGTGCAGAATGTCCACAAGGGTCCAACCAGTACAGGTATATTTAGTTAATATCATCATCATCATCATCATCATCATGAAGTGCAGGATGAAAGGCCTGTTCCTAGTTAAGCAGTAGACCTGAAATATTTCAATCTTCCACATGTTCCTGCATGATCCACTTCGTTCTTGGTCTTCCTTTATCTCTCTATCCAAGTGGTTTATATTTTTGAGGGCAGCCTTTGGGAATCTTTCTTCTTTCATTCTTTTAATATCTTCCATCCATTTTTTCTGTTTTTTTTTTAACTTCCCTAACTGTCATGCTTGACTTCAATCCTTTCCTCATGTATTCCTCATTTATTCTATTTCTCTGACAATCCAGTCAAATGTAGCCAAGGAGGTGTCTTGGGGGCCTCATTTGATTTTCTTCTAGTCTTGGTTCTCGTTGTTCTAGGATCCAGGTTTTTGATCAATAGATTATCATATTATTATTATAATAGCATTATCTTAGCTGTCGTATTGTATGTTCTTACTTTTGGTTACTTATTTATTATATTTGGTTTCCTGTGTCATGTCCTTCCCAAAATGCGTTTAAATTATTTCATTAATTCTATTATATTTCAAAACTTTGTGATGCTGGTATTGGGAATTATGAACAATGTCATTGCCCAAATATTTCAATGTTGAAACTCGCTTTTGTATTTCTCCTTGAATTACTATTTTCACTCCTCTTAGTTCCTTTCCTTGGAAGGCCATTGTTTTTGTTTTCTTTGTTGAGATTTTCATGCCATAGGTATTTTTTCTATTTTGTTCAGTTTATGTGTTGCTATTTGGAGTTTTTCCGATACAGCCAAAATTATTTGGTCATCTGCAAATAATATGGTTTGTATAGTCTGTTTTTTGTTCTGTTGAATGCTTTGCTTTACTGACTTTTTTCATTCTGTGATGAGACTATTGGTATAAATATTGTAAAGGTTGAATGATAAGTTGCATCCCTGCCTCAGTCCTCTGTTTGTATGAAGTGATTTTGTTATAATCTTATAACTAATTTTTATAGTGAGTCCATATAGTGCGGTTTGATTTCTTCAATAATTTCTCCTGGTATTTCATCATTTATTAACCCTTTTCACCACATCATAAGCCTTTTTAATGTCCATGAATGTCATATACATTGGTAAGTTTCTTTCATTTCTTTTGTCTAATACAGATTGTAGTGTAAAAATAGCATCCTTTGTGCTCCTGCCCTTACTGAATCCTCATTGTTCTTCGCCCACAAAGTTTTCACTGTGCTCATTCATTCTATTCCTTAATATGTTAGCAAATGATTTTGAGGTGTTTAGTAGTAATGTTATCTCTCTGTAGTTGTTGGAGTCTCATTTTATGTCTTTCTTATATGTATTTGTTATCAAACTTGTTCACCATTCTGTGGAGGTAAGGTTCTCTGTCTATATTTTGTAGTTCTATCAAAATCCTTTTTAGTGCTTTTCCTCCACATTCAGCAAGTTCTGTGTTAATTTCATCTCTTCCAGGAATTTTTGTTTTTAATTTTTCAAGTTCTTCTATTGTTATTTCTTCCACTGGTTGATTTTCTAAATCTGAAGTCCTGTTTACACATGTATATGTAGTTCTCTTTTTTCAACAATTTTTTGTTTTATCCCCTCTGACTGTGGTATTAGGTTTATTTTCACTTTGTACCTTGTTCAGCCCCAAAAATTTTTAGAAATATAAAGCCAACTCTCATTGGGTCAGTGATATCTTTCTCTAATGATTTTACAAATTTCTCAGTATTTTCTTTTTGTTCTTGTTTCTTTCTTTGTTTTTGTTCTCTACTCTTTATATGTACTATGTTGTCCTCTTGTTTCTGTGTGTGTAGGAATTTCTTGCAGGCTTTCTTGTTTAGAATGATTTCTTGAATTTCTTCATTCCAGGATCTTATTCATTTCTCCTTCTTTTGGTCTTGTAACTCCTCCTTCAGTTTCAGAAGTTTGAAATATGTAGGTTGAATTTGTTCACGTGAGGGACTTAGGGCATGTACTTTTTAACTATAAATTATATTAATAACTTTCTTAACCACAGTGCAACTCGTCAGATGTATCTGTATTGGAGTGTGTAATTCGTACTTTCCTGTGATTCATTTATATGGTACATTTTATCTCTATTCAATACCTGAAAAGAAACTTATTTTTATGCGAGTCAGTTCTGATATATAATTTTTTTATAAAAATTTTAAGTTGTGTATTAATTGATTTTTAAATGATACAAAAATACCAACCATATGTGAAATATGTTCTGTAATGTTTTAGGAGCGGCTTTTGCAACGTTTTAAAGATATGTCTATTGGTGCTGGAAAGAACCAAGCTTCTGCTGTGATGAATTTAAAAAACAACAGTCAAAAGTAAGTGTTGTAATTTTACTTATTACAACGTGAGCATTGCAAATATACTGTTTGCTCTAGAAAGTGAAGTTAATAATGATTACTTTTAAATGAGAATTCCTTTCTAAATGAGAATTTATATAAAAAAAAAATGTCTGTAATCTTGAACAGTGATTGATAGACAAATGTAAGAATGGCATCAATAAGGTACAAAATTCATAACTTCTTCTCAATTTCGTAAAAGGTAGTTCTTAGATCTGTCGAGGCAAAAATGATAAACGAATTATTTATTTAGTTATAAAACCAGCCCAGAGACATGAAACAAAAGGAGTTTTCTCAATAAAATCTTGAGTCCAGCAAAATTTTGGCCTAAGATTACCTATTTGTATACTATCATTGGCCTACATAGTACCATTGGGAGCCATCTTTTAACATGGAAATATCCATGGCCAACTCAACTGAGGACCAGCCAACTTACACAATTTGGTTGTTTTTTATGTTTATAAAGATTTCTCCATTTTCTATTAGTATGAAAGAAAATGTATAGGTACTGTAAATGTCATCCTTCTCCAGTTTACATCATGAATTCAAACCTCCATCTGAAGATATGGTTACATTAAACCAAGAAACATCAGGCTAGGTTTTCTATTATCAAATATATATTTTTAATGGGTTGAGAATTTTCCTGTTTTATTGATTGCCGATAACTAATTTGAAAACTACCCTTTTAATTGTATCATTATAAACAATCAGATTGGTCAATTTATTTGACCAAATAACTATAGTAACTGCTAAAATCAAGAGTATTTTTGAAATTTCGAAAGAATTTTCTTCCTTCTTATTTCTTTCTTCCTTCACTAACTCAAAAAAAATATGCTAGCCTTATTGTAAATGTTTTGTAGATCAACTTCACAATCACAGTACCTGGAATTTGACTTTAAACTACAAATTTTCAATTTAGATCCATTTCCAAATTTAATTTTTCAATAGGATTAAATGTGTTCAACTTGGCAGCATGTCACGGTTTTCCCTCTTTTTTTCATTTCTATTTTTTTTATTTACTTTTTGTTTTAGTTTTCAAAGTGAAAGATTGTAATGTACAATCACTGAGATAAATAATGTAAGAAATGTCATTAAATACAATTTGATTCTAGTAGAAATTGTATGTCAGGAAGTTCTCTTGAATCTAGAAATCATTGGTCATATTATTGTGAGATGACTGGAAAGTGCTGTAGGATGTACCACAAATTTATTCACTACTGAAGCACCACTAGTTTCCACGAAAAGTTTGGGAGATATAACACTACTTAATTAAAGTTTGGGGAGAATTCAAGAGACCTTGTAGGGGATGCTAGTAGTATAATAGTATTTGCTAATAGTATTTGATGTAATATCATAAACACAGTAAAAGATAACTAAATTTTTTTTATGATTTGCTGTGTGGTTTGTGCCATCTCCCTTTAGTGTCATTCTCAACAAGTTCAATTCTGTAGGACTTAGGTCTGGGTGTCCTACTTTCCAGGCCTCATGGGCCACTACTAAAACCTTCAATATAGTTAAGGGCCGTATTTTCATTACTCGGATTCTCGGCAGTTTGCCCAGCTGCTCAAAAAGGTGGGGTGGGGGACAACCATGCAGGATAACAGACTTTCTAATGCTGTGAATTACATCGGAATGATTTTGAATTTCTGAATTTATTAGAAACAAATTCTGTAAATCTAAACATCACCTATTTTTACATTGAAGGTGGTCTTGACCCAGCAGAGCATGTGCTCTGGGTACACAATGTTCTCACTCAACAAGGACGCAAGAGCCCTTCCCTTTACACTAATAACCTTTCGTGGGCCACAAATGACACTCCGGGCTGTCAGTTGAACAACCCTGCCCTGAGTATCCTCCATAGATAATCCACTTAAACCTCTTAAACCTAAATGTTCACTTATGCATATTTCAAAAGCATTTCCTTGTGTTTTATCATCAAAACTAGAATTACGTGATTAATCGAATTATGAATACATTTAAAGAGTGAGGCCATTTCGTTATTTTTAATAAGACACTGCCTGTTCTTTACTTTATTGTTGTGTTGTTTACCCAGGTATTGATTACTTACAAATTTACTAGTGAGCGTAGTTAGTCGCATAGCTTAGGCAGATGTAGTAGATGTTTTACTATTACAACTCCGTTAGCGTGAGAGAAAGCAACATTGGGTGCCATACATCTTTGCAGAACTTAGGCAAAACTTTTACTTTTAATCCCTTCCATTTCGTAGGCAAATGTTCACAGTGATGGCTTGCTATCGCTTTCCAACGCACAAAGGGTGAATGATGATGACAGGTGAAGGATTATGGATGTGGTGATGTTCAGATGATTCATGTGGTGGTATGGGAAAGCTAACTACCTCATAGTCTCCTGGTGAAATTACTCATGCTTTGAACTCACAGTCTTTGAGTTTATAAATGAGGATGTAGCTCCAAGGGCATGTGCTTTTGAGGCAGGCAAGAGTCAAACTTTGTAGATTACAACACTAACCAGCGAAGATCCAGCAATCATTCGCCTTTGAATAGAAGCATTGATAATGAAGTTAGACTGTGATATATAGTGAAAGATAACGATCCTAAAGTGAATTCAATTAATGTATTATTTTCATTTTTTCCAGGAGGGGCCGAAACAAAGACAGAATAGCAGATATCCTACGAAATCAGTCTTCAGAAATTGATAAACCCCCTTCCCAAGAATCTCCAATATCTGATCCTGCATGTCCCATAGGACATGTTCCTCTTCCAGAAACTGAAAGACTTGAAACATTAAGGATACTACAAAAAAGTAAGTGCATTATTATTGGAATATTTTCTGCATATCGTGCAATAATAATAAACAGTGTGTTCTCTATATTGTTACCATAATATGGTATTGCTCTGTCTTCTGTAACAATTTATATCTGTATTTTAAGTATTATTTCAAATAGAGATTTTAAATGATTAAATAATATTATTAAACGTAAATAGCTTTATTATATTTAAAAAAAATTTCATATTATTTTCTTTCTTAAATATTTATGAAGAAAGCAAGTGCGATATATTGTATATAGTTGATT
Source organism: Gryllus bimaculatus (assembly GCA_017312745.1). Lineage (NCBI taxonomy): Eukaryota > Metazoa > Arthropoda > Insecta > Orthoptera > Gryllidae > Gryllus > Gryllus bimaculatus. The sequence continues at coordinate 6,048,608 of BOPP01000054.1, forward strand.
AGCAAATGTAATCTGTAGTGAATTTCCGAACGAGAATAGTGAAGAATAAGAATTTTACACGAAAAAAACTAATTAAATTGTAAATCGTGACTTAATAGTCCTTGCCATGGAGTAATGACATGAAAAGAAAAAATTATATATCTTTTCCCCGGAATGTTCTTCTTATTACTTACTAGTGGACCCAGCAGTGTTTTGCTATTGCAATGTATTACATTTTACATGCTACTGGTCACATGATTTTTAATCATGTTTTATGCTACGCTCTGCAAAAATTTCAATAGATGAAAGATCTTCTCACAAGTGTGATTCCGTCTACCTCTCCTGTCTTTCCATCTCTCTTTGTCTGGCTCTCTGTGTCTCTGTCTTCCTGTCTCTGTTGGAAGAAATTTCACAAATGCAGGGGCAGAATACACAATGAAGACTTCTTTTTAATTTTACTTCAGTGTGCAACGGATTGCATCAAGCACCATTACGTAGAGCGATCAGCAAATAACAGCACTACAAGGTTATGATGGAAATTATTAGTTTGACATTCTCTAGGTTTCATGAGACAGGCACTTTAGGTTTAATCTTTTGTAGATGTACTGAAATGAAATTGGTATTTGCACTGAAAGTGAAAACTTTTCCTCTCTAGTTATATCATCTAAGTTATGAGTTGTAATCTTTGAGTTCTTCCTATTAATGAATTATTCCATAAATCAAAGGCCAACTATATTTCTGGGCACCCTTTTCTATCAAACTTTTCATTTATGTAGGACATTTTACTTGCAGACAGATAAAACGTTCTGCAAGAAGAATGAAATTGGAATTAAAACTTTAATAATACAATATTAATAAATACATCTGATTTCACAGCAAACCATTTGCAGGGTTGCCAATGGTTTGGAGCCTTTTCCCCAAATTGTCAGTGTAAGAAGGGAAAATCAAGAATTGATTGTATTTATTGAAATTAAATAGTTTATTATTGTAGGGCTATGGAACCCATTTCGGGGGGGGGGGGGGGGGGTTGTTCTCACACTTACATCTGTTTTCATGATTGGAGCGTTGTGACCTATCATTAGAGGGAAGAGTAATTGTACTGTAATAAGCACTGTGGAAGTGGAATAATTTGTTAGATTTGATGTTTGTGTGGAATTTTGTGTATAATGTGGAATTGAAATTTTTATTGAAATGTTAAAATATCAATACAATTGGCTTATTATTTAAATATTGTAATTTATTTCTTCAGGTTATGAAGACTATATCAGGCAATTAAATTCTTTGCCAGTAAAAACTGATACCTTAAAAATGAAGTTAAGGAAGATAGACCTTGAGAAACAACTGAATAAATTGGAAGAAGGTATAAAGGTATTTTCGAGGCCCAAAGTGTTTATTAAAATGGATGGATGAAATGGAAAGATTTCCTTATAAAAAAAATTTGCATTTAATTTTTATTAAATAGGTGCTATTGTATTATTAAGACATAGTATTTTTGTATGTTGCTGAAATTTTATTTCATTCAAGTCTAACAAAAATGTTTCTGGTTTCTAGTACAAAGGCTTATTTAGAAAGAAAAAAAAAGCATAATGCAGAACTTTGTTTTCAGGCACAAGACTGATAGATAGAATATATATATTTTTGCATTCTAGTGACCTACGCTAATCATTTTTTAAATTTATTGTTCAAAATAAAATAGCTAACATCAAAATAGTTCAGGCGTGAGCTTGGTTTGAGTTGTGAAGTCATGCGTTTTGTGATGTTATTATGGGGACCATAAAAGTTTTTTCAGTATTTTTATTTCTTTGTAATATCAGAAGTGTTCATTTAAAAGGTTTAATGATGTATTAGTGTTTTAAAGAGATGTACCATTACCTTGATGAAAAGACCCTAGGATCATGTCTTGTTGTATGAGTTTCTTTCTAAATCTTATGTTTGTTTTCTTAAATTAGAGAACTTAGTTTACAACTCCACTTATTGTGATATTCAGTTCATTCTTGTAGTTTATTAAAAAATATAGCCTTAAGACATAATTTTGTGTGTGATCAGTTCCGTCCACAATCTTGCCCTTACATTTTCGTAAATTGGAGGACTTTGTTTGTGACTACACTAATTGTTATATTTAGTAAATTGTTGTTTGAAAAAAGGGAAAGAGAGAGAACAATTGACAATGGACATGTCCATCGTTTATTTGGACATAGTCACTGATTAATACTTCAGTGAAGTGAATATTATATATAAAATATTTGAAGCTGAATAAGAGTTAATAATAAAATGAGTCTGGGCAAGATTGTTGTAAATCTATGTATCATAATGTTGTACTGTTTTTCAACACTATCAATTAAGTGATCGATTTTAAATGTTATTTTATAAAATATATTTATTTCACTATATATTAGTAATTTTTTTACATCCCTTATTGTGTCCAATTTAATGCATTTTGCTTGTAGTACAGTTTTGATGTTTGTCAGACAAATCTTAACTCTTAACCCTGTTCAATACATAGATAAATAATTATGACAGAATACTCTCCTAAATAGAACTGTTTACAAAACTGCTATGTAAAATGTTTTGGAATTTTATTTTTTTAATTGTTATTCCCTTGCCGGATTTGTAAACATTACATCATTGTTAAAAGGCGGTTCAAACGTTACGTGCAATTTATGAAACAGATCGGAATATATAGAATAGGCGAGGGAGTTTCCTCATGTGAGGGAGAACTAGAAAATGGAATGCTTGGGTAGCATTTTGACCAGAACTGGATTTTAAATTCAAGGAGCCATAAGCATGGTCATTCAAATAATAAATACAATATTGAAGTTACTGAAGTAACAATGTAAATCAAAAACGTAATTTTATCAAAATAGGTTCTATGTAAATGTATTTTTAAATCATTGTCTATATTTTTGAGACAAAAATTCTATTAGGACATCAAATCATCAGAATGGAGCAAAGCAGCCAAATTGAGCACAACAAAGAGAAAATCTCTCTCCTGAAACTTGGTGCTCCCTTAAAGGAAGGTTTATTCTTTTCAATTGAAATTACCAATACGTAATCATGCAAGTTAGGAAAATGTGCATTGCAAATTCCACTTGTGGAAGCAGACTGAATTCTGGCTTTCACGAAAGTGCAGTGCAAGAATTATTGAAATAATTTTTTTAGAGCTTGCAAAAGTGTGTCCCAAAGATTTAGCTTTTTAAACTTATACTAAATACAGCATGGCTAGTGAGAATTGCATAGAGGAATGCAGGACCAAATGAATAAAAGTAAAAGGAAAAATACAATTGGTGCAGTTTGTACTGAGGGAAGATGAAAGCAATGAGATACTTTAAAGTTAGTACACAAATAAGTGTACAAGAAAACTAATACTGTATTGCAATAAAAATCATACATAAACACCTTCTGTATAATTACTTATCTCTACAACTTAACTTGCATAAACAATGCATAACTGTCTTATATACAAATAATTCAACAAAGCACTTAGTACTACTGGCAATGTTATTTGTATAAGAATTATAGTTATGACTTCATATGCTACTCCAAAATGGAATAGAAGTATTTCAAGGCAACATGCTAAAGGCAAAATCATTATCAACTAGGTAACGAAGATGTCAAAACGTATTATAATTTCTTTAAAAATGGACTTTTGATAACCTAATTAACTTATTCATTCTAATAAAAGGATTATAAACTAACAATACATTGATTTCATCTTTAACCATCAAATTAACATTTTATACACTAACATCATTAAACTGGACTGTAAGTTACAGTTACAATAATTCATAAAAATAGATCTGTTTGATTGGCACAAGCCATTTCTGTCCTAGGGTAAAATTTGAGCCCATTTCTGGGCACCTAATATTATAAGAGTACTTACATAAGATTGTGATCTTTGGTAACTTGTGAAGCAATGAAAAGTTCATTTAAAATACAGCTTTGTGCAAGTTAAATGCATTTGCAACCAACCTTCCCAATTTAACATGCATTGAAATTGCTGATGTTTCCTTTGGTGTCTGATGACTACAATAAAACAGCGAAAATCAAAATGTACTACATTGTCAATTAGTAAATTGGTTTTTGTAAATCAAGTTGGGAAACGATGAACAAATCTATCTTCATCGAACATTATAGTTTCGTTGCTGACCACTTTAGCTACCCTTTCTTTCCAACCATCCACGTTAAATCCAGGAAAGAAAAAATCTATCTCACGAGCAGCAGATGTCTCAGAATCTGAAATAATGCATACAAGAAAATATAACTACATGAAACTGCCCTGTAGGTACCTTACTCCTAATATTATATCACCTTTAATCTGACATATGGTATATTGGAGCAGAGGGTGTTGAATTAATTAGGTTTAAGAATAATTCAAAACTATGTATGTAAATAATTGTTTATTAATTCACTAACTTGATGAAATTTTATCCCAGTTTAAATTATATGTTGCCCAATATAATGAAACAAGTAATAGTGTTCAGTAATTCTGTGCTAAGAAAGTAAAATATTACTAGTCACTTTTTAAAAATTTTCCATGCATCAAAATTACTCTGTGGCTTTTATCTTATTGCAATTTGCCACCATTGTTTTTCCATAAACTACAAGAGAAATGCAAACAACAAACAAGAATGACATGTCATTTTGTCTCATGACATGAAAAAGTGACTTACATCATTTTGACATCTTGGCACAGAATTTATGTCAGTATTCAACACCAATAGTTTTCACAAGTAACTTGACAATTTTTAAAACACAACCCCATGAAAAGATATAAAGTGTTGTTTTACAGAAAATGTCATACCATAAATACTAGTGTCTTTATTTCAAAGTTCCTTGAAATTTGCAAGAAGTTTAGGGGAGTATATTGCCTAGGAGAGGAGGAGATGGAATTTATCAAACAAACTGGTGTAATGTTTACGGAAATCTTGTTGTTTGTTTTGTCCTTGTAACCCAAAAGAAAATAAGAAATTAGATAGCATGATTCTGGACTCCTCACCAACTTCTGAAAGCATGTTGTGTTGATGGCTGTAAATTGATTTTTGTATAGGCAGCAATATTCTCTCCTATGTTCTAATTAACTAAAGATCCTCTTACTCTCTGTAGGTTCTCTATGCAGTCTCTGTGCTCTGAGTAAATGAAAGAAACATACCCGAACCATGAACAGCATTACGGGTGTCAGACAGCCCATGCTCTCCTCTAATGGTTGCAGGTTGTGTGAATTGTGCCATGTACACTTTTGTTGGCCCCATCAGCTCCCGCCAGCTTTGAATTGCATTATCTTTGGCTAAGATATGTACATGCAAAGGCCCACTGTAAAATTAACCTCGTAAGACTACATTCAATGTAGAAATGAATTAATTTTTAGAGAATATCATCACCTGCTCATGAGAGTTACTAATCTATTGTAAAAGAATTTTTGTTTATGTTCTCCATAAAATCTCTCTGCATCTGCTTTGGCCAACATGACTTCTTTTGTATTTAAGACGTAAAAGTTATTGGATATTATTTTTCTCCGGATGCTCTGTCGACAAGTACAGAGACAAGTAAAATGATGGTAAGCAATAAAAGTCAAGACATTGAAATTGCATCAGCAAAGTAACTTGCTTACGTGCAAAGCAGAAGGCATTTTCACTGCATGAGGTTTTATAATCGCCAAAGTGAGTTGAAAACATTTCGTCATAGCACGCTTGATACTCATTTCAAAATACCATCCATTCCATTTAACCAAATGGGAGTAACCTAGGCGTAACACATATCGTTCTTGATCTTTCCTGCCGGTAACATAACCCACGTGTGAACCAGGGTCGGTTCACTCAATGTTAAAAAAGGTTGGGGACTAAGTTTGTTTCCTCAGTCATGGGCCTGGTGCAGATAGCGCTGCTGTTGCTTTTTCACGCGCATTTTCAAAGTTAAGTTGTGCGAAAGTGCAGGTTGTGGTGAGTGTCGGGAATATCCATGAGTATTATCTGCTTTTCTTATGATTTACTACAAAGAATTAATTGTATTATTTGCAGAAGAAGGGTATATATTGCGTAAGAATGTGCTCCACCTCTAGGAGGATGCCCTTTCACAAGCTTCCCAAAAATCACGATAATCACATAAATCACGAAGATTTAATTGGTAAATTTTGTATGAAGTATTATAAAAGTTAATAAAATCGTATGTTCCAATAAAATTAATCAAATATGCACACTTTGATACGATTGGTGCGACAGAATCTCATTTCTGTAGAAGATGTATTTTTTATAGTAGAAATAAATGGGGATCTGTAGACCATTAAATAATTTCTTGGTTACATTGATCCAGTTTTCTAACTGTTGGAATGTTGATACCTGTTCAATTATTTGACTTCAATTTGTTTAAATTAAAATCTTCACTTAATTTAGATCCTGACCTTGGAACACCATCATTTTGGATTTCTTCATGAATTGTATCCACAGAGAAACAACAAAGAAAGTTGAATAGCCTCTAGAAAAGGCTGGAATTTATTAAGTGACAAGGAAGATTCCATGATGCAAAAAAGGCACACTACAACCCAGTGTAGTAACTGCAAGATTCACACTTCTGGAGAGCATTGGAGAACAATATGTCATTCGTGTAACAAGTAACTGATGACACTGATAGTTGATTGGAATTATAATTTTTGATTAAATTGAAGAACCCATTATATATTTTTGGTAAGGCTCAAAAAAATTGATTTTTATTTTTTTTATTTTAAAAGTATAATGTTTTAAAACTTAAATCAGATTAACTTGATTTAAATAATATTTTTAAATATTGGATTAGATGTTACTTAAAACAAAAATATTGTAAAGTGATTTATTTATCCTTAATTACTTTAAAAGCAGAAAAAAGTTTATGAAAACATGAAGTTTAAGTTTTAAATTTATCATTACATTATTGTTTGTTTTAGTTGGTTTCTTTTCTTTTTCTTTTTTTTTAATATTTCAATTTTATTTCTTCCAATAGGTACTATAGGTTTGTGTCTGGTGCAATACTGCCCTAACCCACAAAATCTTTAAATTTGAGTACTTATAGTTTCATGATCTTAAAACACTTCTCATGCATTCACATATTCGAATAAGCTTGTGGCACCACCTATTAGCATGGTTCAGAAAAAAGGCATTATTTGTCCAAAAAAAGTTTACCATTCTTCTCTGTAATACTGCCTGAATCAAAAAACCTCTTACTGTTAAAAACAACTGATTTCATCAAAAAACTTACAACAATATTAGACAGTTTTTGAAATATTAAATTCTATTTAATAGTTGTCCAGTTCCTTCTCACTTAAATGGTATTTTATCAATATACACAAGCAAAAAGGTAAATATTATTACTGCTTTCATTAGTTTTAACAATATTAATTTTGTTCTTTAAGTGAGTATCAATAAAATTCCATTTTTATTAATACTCATCATCTTTAAGGTGTACCTTAAGTGGCATTGGCAAACATTTTACTTTAAATCTAGAATTACGAAGATGGTTGAATCTTTAAACATGTTTTTCTTGAAACTAGCTCCGTGTGTATATTGTTCCTAAATTAGTTTTTATCGACAGACAATGAAGTGCTGGATAAAAACTATTATATCATCTAAGTCCATTAATACATAACTACTACAAATTGTTTATTGTTCATTTCATAAGCATGTTCAATTTAATGTATATTGCATTGTATTTTTTTTCCTAAAAATTGTTCAATTATATAAAACAGTTTATAAGAAATGTAATATATTCTTTATATAAACTGTGTAATTGACTTAAGTCTTTATCTTTATAATTTCTTTTTTCAAATACTTTCACATATTAAAAATAATAAATATGAACTTAAATCATTGATGAATCAAAAATTATCATTTAATTTAAATCATGATTGAAATCATAACAGCTTTAATTTTTGGTGAAATTTTTTAGCCAAAAATAGAATTATAATTTTGATAAATTATCAATCATTGGTTCAGTGACTATTTTGTGCAAGTCTTTGAAAACCAAGGAAAATAAAACAAAAATGTATAAATTACACTTGTTTTGTGTTTGGCATGTCAATTTGACTCGTGGTTAGTAATATCATGCCAGTAAATATGCTTAGTGTTCTAGGATTAAAGAGGGAATTTGCATTGTTAACAAAAAATGTTTTATGAAATGAACATTTGTGGAAGATATAACAATTAAAATGTAGCCTGTTGTTTCCATGAATTTTTAGGCAATCTTCTTTTGGGTATATTCTTAACTTTAAAATAAAATAAAAAATTGGCACAGATACTGTTTAAGCTGCAATACAAGATTTTTCATTTTTTGTAGCTATCTGATTGGTTACTGCACATCATGACTGTATTTCCACCAAGTTCACACATAAACTATCCTCATTGAAACCTACAAATGGGCAGAACAATACTGAATTGTTTCAGATTGAAACTGTATTGATCAGAACAATACAGAATTTTGATAGTATAGGTAGTAAAATTGGACTCAATTTTACTGTAACTATCAATACTATTATTACAGGATTTATTGTTCAGGTGGTTCAATTCAAATTTGGCTACATTTAATTAAAAATCATCTAAAACATATTAACCTTTTGTGGCACTAAATTATGTGAAATATCCAAAAAAGTATTTTACCTAATTTGGACAGTGCCCTTAATATTTTTAAATTTTCAAAATAAACTTTAGATATCAGAGTAATATAATTTATTACACCACGGTTTTTTTATTACACATTCCAAAACAAACGTTTTTTAATTGTTACATTCAAAATTGTTTTGATTATTTATTAATAAATTTTAATGTTGTTAAGCAAGTTTTTTTTTAAACAAGGTAATTATTAATTTAATTATAGTATAATTATATATATAATATACTATATATAATATATATATATCTATATATATATAATATATATTATCTATATAATAATATATATAGCCAAATAACTTTCATAAATCCATGTAGTATAACCTAAATACATGTGTCATAGATTCTGTTCCTATTTGTTAAAATTATTGTATTTATTGTATTATAAGTATTTTAACTAATCATTTCGTATATATATATTACATATATATTATATATATATATATAATATATATTCGTGTAACTATATTTTATGATAAATATATAAGATATATATAGTATATATATATATATAATATATATATAATAGAATTACAAAAGTGTCCAATACCATATACGAAATGATTAGTTATAATATATAATATATAAGAAATAATATAATTACAATACTTTTAAACAAATAGAACAATAGAACAGAATCTATGACACATGTATTTAGGTTATACTACATGGATTTAATGATTATTTGGCATGGTGTAAATGCTCACAAATTACAATTATGCAACAAGATTCCAAAATGAATTATAAACACCTCCACTGCTGGAAGGGCGAAAAACCTAGCAATGTATTTGTCTACCACCAGTCTTCTTAAGATCATCTTCCAAAATACCAAAAACAAAGTTTTAGACATGGTAAATAAATATCGCGACACAATTCACTATACTTAAAAGGCATGACATTCTACATACTAACAAAATACTCAAAATTTTAGATAAAAAGAGCACCAGCTGCCTGCACGTAACGAAAAACAAACACCAACATTGACAGCTTTTTGAATTGCACGACATGTGCATGACGTCACACATTTAGTTCGGTCCATTATGTACCTGCTGTAGATGGCGCAGAAATCATTACCCCGTTTTGACCGCCAAGTTTCACGCCTCTGCATTTTGAATTGCATGACGTCACACCATCAGTTTAGCTCACTACGAGCCATTCCATATCTTGTGTGAGCAAAACAGTGCAATTCTGAGAGCGCCATGATTCTTACACGCCTTTTCTGAGTTTTAGTTGTTTCATCATTATTCTATTAATTAGCATGCATTATGGGAAAATTTTAAGAAGATATCATAGTTCTGTTGAAACAAAAAACATTTGCTCACATAAATTCGATGAAAAGATTTTGACGGTGCAGAAAGATCGACCCAACCCTTCATTATTAACTTTGACAACTTCACGGTACCCAAAGAAACAATGTTTACGCGAGGCACTTCATGGTGTCTTGTTATGAGGTATACAAGTGTTCAAGTGGAAGTAGTATTCAATATTCTTTTAATATAAAAAGCAAGGACATCAAAATACACCAGTAAAAATGTTTGAGTTTCTACTGAATTGTATAATTTAGTGGCTCTTACAGAATCAGCTAAAGCTCACGAAAAATTGGAATGTTTCTTATCATATTGATCACAATCTAACAAATTTTTAGTTTTACTTGTTACACCTCACCTCAAATTTAAACCCCATCGTACGTCTGCAGTCACAGGGACAACGAACTAAGTCTGTAGCAATATGAATTTCAGATTTACCGCCTCACACCGCCTCGCCATCGGAGATATTTTTTTTAATATGCATAATCGATCTTGATTTTCCCACGTGGAAATCAGGAATAACAGATATTGTAGATTTTGGAACACTATAGCAGGTAGTACGTTCTATTTGGTGGAGCAGTATCATTCGTTCAGTATTCAGTACGTGATCAGACTTTGTTTCAACTTACCTCAAATATTTTTCTATTGGCTGTGATGTTGATGTTAAGAAAGTGTTAACTAGATATTTAACTTGCATGACAGTGATCACGCAATTATTATGCCTCGTCTCCGTGAGAGATTTGTTTTCCTTTGCGGAAGTGTCATTTGATGTCCAATAAAAAATATAAATATGGGCAAGTGTTGTGTAATATAGAATAGTGTAATAGAATTACTGTATTATTCAGTACTAATATATATTTGTTTACAATAGTGTGGTTCCAAGACAATTAGTAACTAGTAGCAGTATAACAAATATGCATGCATGGGGGTTCTACTGTATATTCAAGAAGAAATGAATTATATTTTAAAGTGTCTAACACAAACTTGCTCAGTTATGAATTGATATTAACATTTTCTAGAAGCAAGAAAATCAGAACTGAAATTGAACTTCAACTGTCATTGGTGCTCTGTTTTTAAATCCCCCCCCCCCAACTTCTGTTTGACATTTTCGGCTGAAGTGTAGTATATGGTACAACCTAAGGAAGTCGTTTAAACCGGCACTTCGCGCCGCTACGACGAAGGGGAAATCCACGGTGGAGGGGTGTTTAGGGGATTAAGAGGGGAATCTTTCGGTGTGGAGGAGTGGTGAGCAATATGCGTAACTTAGCACATATGTATAAAAAGCAAAGCGTGAGCGATTTAAATACATTGTAAAAAATACACTTCTGAAATAATTTTTTGGTTCGTAATTGGTCACGAATGTGACGGCAAAAGCTGGGGTGGGGGAAATTCACCTTCTTGTTGAAACCAAAGGTCGAAACTTCCTTACCAGTTCATTACGAAATGGTGTGTGGTGGCACGTCAATCGTGTTTTTGTTTACGTGATTTTCTGTCAGGGTAGCTGTGGAAGTAGTTGGCTGCGTTGCTGTCGTGCAGTTACGTTTCTCGTATTGTTCGGATTCTTTGTGATTTGTGTTTTTGAGTGTCGAGTGTGAGCTACGATGGTGAGAATAAATGTGTTGTTGTTTTTTTGCGCATTGTGCCAGAGGACATTGGCAGACATTGAAGGGGCGCTTTGTTTGTTTGATTGTTGCAGGATTTAAAGTGTGCTGTGTGTAAGCCACCTATAAGTTGGCCAAGCGAAAGAAGTTGTGTGATGGTTTCGAGTGGAAGTGTAGCAAGAAAGGGGCCACCCCTCATGTGCGCAAGTGTTCTGTGCGGAAGGCGCCATGGTTTGCGGGAAGCAAGTTGAGTATAATTCAGGTATTAGTAATGACCTACTTTTGGTTTATAACACCGCCAGTCAAACTGCCATAAAAATCTCCTATCGGTAAGTTTCATACATTTGTCAGAGCGCTTAACGTAATTTGAGGGAGGGCTAGAGGAGACACCTCCCCCTTCCCCCTCCCCTCCTCGCCGGCGCGCTTCTGTACAGCTGTACCGTGTATTCAACTTTAACCAATTCTTTTAGTAGTATGTTCTTAGTAATGAGCATCCAATTTGAAAATCCATTGCTTTATAAAAGAATCAAACACTTTTTGTCATTTGTATACTCCTGTTTTTTTATTTATTCTGTTTCTTTGATACATGAGGAGTATCCCTTGCGATTTGGAATATGCTCCCAAACGGATACTGGTGTGGCCAATAGGTGCTTCTTTTTGATCATTGGAAAATTCAAATTTCAAGTGAGTATTGAATGAATGTATTTACGTCCAGTTTAACAGAAGTGTTGTAAATAGGATAAAATTAAATGCCTTCTTGCAAGATATCATAAAACAAACATTTCCTTTTGATATATTTATTTCATTGAACTATATATGTATGATTCATATTGACATGGCATTTGTTTGGAAGTTGTAATAATAAATTCAGTGTTATAATTATTAAATACAGTAACCAAGACACTTCACATCTAATGAATTCGCAGATTTACTCATTTTTTCTACATTTTTAAAACTGCCCCCATTTTTAAAATATGTCATTGTAAATAAAGTTTATTGGAAAAGGGGCCTAGGAGTGCCCAGAAATATATTCTCCCTCCCACTTGTTCTTGGTTGTGCCTGCTAAAATCTTATTATTATTATTATTATTATTATTATTATTATTATTATTATTATTATTATTATTATTATTGGGTAATAAACATCCATAAAATAGGTCTACATTGTCAATAGTATACATAAGTAGTAATCTTTATTGCAAGTTAGACCATTATGATAAGTTTTAATTAGACCAGTGTTAAAAATGTAGGAAAAAAATTTGAAGATGTATTCAGAAGTCATTTTTGCAATTTACTTTTGCATATGGAAATGTTCTGTTATTCATTGTGTACATTTTTAATAAATAACTATTCTTCCTTTGCCCTACATTTGAAATTTGAATCTTATTAGTCCAGGCGATTCAAATGTACAGTGAAGACGTTTCTCCTTAAAAGAACAGGAAAACTGCCAGTAGCTTAGACTCCATCTGCATCTTGTGCTGCCAACATAGAGAAACTTGACTTTCTTTGCTTTTGCATTATTCTGTAAATAAATGTTGATTTTTGACACTAAAGCCTTTCTGTACATTCCCTATATCTATTGATATAGCTCTAAAATTGGTTCACTAATTTGTCATCAATATAGTTTTGAGTGAACTCCCTCTCATCCAGAAGTTCTTTTATTTCTTAGTTCTCGTAAGGCATTTTTTATTTTTTCCATTGATATTAAATCAATAAGTGATTGATATCTGCTTATACTAATACTACTTATTTCATTTCTTTCAGAAGTCCAAATTCTTTGAAAGTATTTGAGAAATTTATCTTCTGTCTTTGGATTATAGTTCAATTTATCTCTCCATTTTGTCTTCAAAACCCTGGAAGTGTTTCTTTGTTTTCCATACACTTAAAAGTTGAGTCATAGGTACTAGTTTTTGTATTTAACCGAACTTTTTCCTTTTTAATTTCCATGTTTCTTACCTTAATATGGAAATTTTTCTTTATTAATCTTCAAGGTTAATGTCTGTTGATTGATTATGATATTTTAAGTAAGCTACTTAACCCTTCAACATGCCTGCTGTTCCAGCATGCAACAACCTTGATCCGGAACTTAACCCTTCAACAAGGAGCCTAGGTTGGGCACAGAAGCATTCCAAATGTAATGCATAAAAGGTAGCAGACCAAAGCACCACAAAGGCCATACAAAGGTCACCATAGAGTGGCATGCCGAGCTGAGAGCATCAGACAGGTGAAATGAATGTGCCATCTCAATATGGCATTATGTTTAAAGGGTTAATATTTTTAACAAAAAAAGAAAATCACGCAATAATGTAAATTACTCTTTAATACAACTACACACAAATGCAGTGTATTTCTGTCAATTAGACCACTTAGTTAGGCGTAATTCATAGAAGGTGACCATTTTAGTATTTTGCATTCTCACTTTCTCTGGTAAATTTACATTAACTCTTTTTTTCAACCTTATAGGTCACAACACCCTTCTTCCAGCATGTTGTTAATGTTAAATTACCTGTTGTGTGTGGTTTGAATTTAAAATACAAATAAAGAGAAGTTATCTATCTTGAGACCTTCAAATGTTGGTTAAATTTTTAGTTTTATCAAAACTTTGTCACTGGTAGTTTTTACTTTGACTAAGTCTTAAATAGACTCTTATTAGAATTTTACTTTGACACAAATGTTCTGTTCCAATTTATTTGCACCTTGTTGTAATATAGTTTTTCTGAAACGATTTATACAAGAAAGCTGAATTCAAATAGTTGTAAAGCACTAAATTTATTGAGATAACTCTATGATTATTATTTAAATCTTCTTTACAAGTAATAGATCTATCTTTGTTACCTTGACATTACAGACAAGATTGGGTCAAGTTTAAGGGACATTTTGTCAAAAAAAGTGTAGATCCTTGTTCATTCTTGAAGTGAGGTTTTGAATAGAACAGTTTTTTTGTTCTGTTTAATTTGTGAGAAAATGGTCCATTTCTTTATGTGATAATAAAATGGTAATAATTAAAAATAATAGTGTCTAAATGTAAGCATTTCATACATAGGTGTCCTGTAATATAGAGCGAGTAGTTCTCCAAAACATTTACTTCCCGTGTCAATTACCCAAAGGCATGCAATAAAGGTTTTATTGCCTTTATTCAGTTTTTTTCAATGCATATTAATGGCAAATGCTGTAGAAAATTACATTAATATGAAAAATGTGTAAAAAATAAAAAAATAAATAAATAAAAAAAAGAAAATACATTAAGTAATATTTGGTGTTTCTTTCTTTTCAGGGTGGTTAAAAAGTGTCCCGCAACCTGATATCAGTCATGCAACGTTATGTCCTGGAAACAAACCATGCTGTCCACAGCAAAAAAAAAAATTTGAGTAAGTTTGTATTAATTTATGTTTATTTATATGTATTAATATATTTTAAAATGTTTATTTTTTCATATATTTTTTATTATTATTATATTTTATATTATTATATTTAAATTAAATTTTAATTTAATAAAATATTTAAAAATAAAATAAAATATAAAAAAATAAGTTAAATGACTTAATTTGAGAGTAGGTGAACCTGATGATATTAGAAAAACTCTCAAGACATTGAATAAAAATATGTAATCTCTTAGGAAATGCATCTGGGTGATGTGCAAATGACAATCATCAATAAACAAGAAACAAATTTAAGGCATGTAACATAAAATTTGTTTTTACTTAAAAATTCTCAGAACATGAAATTTACATCTGAAACCCATACTACATCCAAAAAATTGACTAATATGCATAGTTGAGAAAACAATTGAGAAGTGTATTATTCAGACTAATTATATATTGTGATGAATAAGAAAATTAAATTTTGTCTTTGAGGGAAAGATTAAAAGAAATATCAAAAATGTTGGCTGTGGGCACTTCTGACAGCATCACTTGACTTATGGAGTGTATCATATATTTTGAAAAGAAGGCTTGTTGCAGGTCCTTTTTGAGATAAAGACACAGAATTATTTAAAAATATCCTTGAAAATTACTACTCTTAAATACAGACTAGAAAAATTAATTGAAATGCTGTGGAAAAATGGAAAACATTAGTTCTATGGTGCAGAACTGCTGTCTCATTAAGATGTTGATAAATAATGATTTTCATTTAATTTTCATCTACCGATTCTGTCTTTTGTGTAAGAATTTATTACATTTATTTACATTGTTACATTGAAATTAATTGTTGCAAAATGTGAGTTGAAAAATTCTTATTCGTAGAAAGCTTGGCATGACAAAGCTTGTATGTTGTGTGTATATTGAAAAGAATATTAGTGAATCTGCATAGATGTTGCTCTTTCACATATTCAAAAATTTGATTTTTTGTTACCTGTAATACATACTTATAATAAATAAAAATTTATTTTCTTCGGTGTTAATGACATATTAATAATTATACTATATTGGAAATGTTTGAATTCTTGAACCATAATAATTTATTTTAATGGCATTTTGTTACAGCAATCAAGACCTACTGCATGAATGAAGCCTTCATAACCTTTCAAATCCCAAATGGCTGCTGATAAGAGGTCTTCATATTGTTTTATTTTGGTAACAATTCTCCAAAGAACAATTTTCAATGTTCTCCCCATGGAGATACAGTTGAGATAAATGCCTTTTACTTTGTAACCTACATTTTTGTTTGTTACATATTTAAGCTATTCTCTATCATATCTATCTTATTTATATTCTTTTCCCTACTTTATTTTCAATATTTTTTGTGTTTTCCACAGCTAGAATATTTTCCGTTAACATGCTTTTTCCCCTGCTATCCTTCTGTGCCCTTTTTTTCTTTCCTCCTATACCTCCCCCTCTCTCCCATCCCGTCATCCTATAGGATCTGCTTCACACTTTCCCTCATTTCTTTCCGATGTACCTGACTTCCCACTCTACCATACCCTTCCATATATGGTGTCCTATCTCTTCCTTTCTCTGTAATATCGTGCATTTTGTTTCCTCCCAGTCTGTTGTGTACAGTGGCGAATTTTTACTTTAAATGAATTAAATAAATAAATTTCACGATCGCCAGCCCGTAAAAGCAAAGAAATGAACGCAGCACGTGTCGTTAGCCTAGCACAAGCCAACACAGAACCTTTAATGGCGTGAGTGTGGATCGTTTACGAAAAATAATGATATCTAAAATAATTAGGAAACAGGTATTGGGTCAATGGGTCAGCTGCAAAGGCATAATTTCTGCAGTAGGGGAAAGGTATCAAACTTTCAATTCAATATTACAGTTTATTCAGCACACAGGTACACGGGGCAAGGGGAAATACAAATATCAAATATCAATAACAATTTAGATCCCCAATGTCCTGAAAATAAACAAACAAATACAATTTCCTACCCAAATCCTAATGAGGAAATGAGCGGATCTGGATGGCACTTTCGCCATTTTACAAAATCCAACCATTATACAGAATTACAATTTTGCGAATAAATCGCACAATAGAAGTTAAAGAGCTTCCAAATTCTGAAATAGCTCTGGAATTCTGGAGCGAACAATGTGCTTGTTTATATAGAGTAAATTCAAGATAAATATCCCTCCGCCGTAGTCTAATTTCCACAGCAGAATATTTGTCCTCCCAACGCGATCTGCAGGAGATTGTGTGATTTAGACTGACAATTGAATAGAGAAAATAATCTATCATGAAAGCGACAGCCCTGCTTTCTGGGCGTAAGTGGCCATACTAGATTCTATTGAACCATATATAGAAAAATATTCAATTTTAATACAAAACAAGAAAATAGACAGTGTTACAAACAAAATCTGAGGTATACAATGATTTAGGAATAATTATTGAACATTTATAACAAGCCAGAAAACACACAAAGCTTGTAATTTGATTACCAAAAACAAATTAAGAGTTGGTAATTTAATTTATAATAATTACCCCTAAAATTAAAAATAAACTACAAAAAATGACTTATAAATTAAACAAATGACACAGGTAAACTCAAAATTAAATACTGAATAAGTTCCAACCATTACCAAAGGTGTAAAGCTCATATTTTGAGCAAGAAAATTATTTCATGAGGTTGAACATTATTCAATTTTTCATGCCTAAAAATTATCAAAAAATACAAATCTAAAGAAAAACCAAAGTTTGGCCACACTGTCAATACAGAATATGAATCTGAATATTATCAGATGAGAAAAACATAAACCAAGTATTCAGAATTTTCACAGAAGTTGTATATTAAATTGCATCACCTCATATATCAGCTTTTGGACACCTTTTTTTTAAAACTAAGATGGTACTATATTCATTTAAAATAAAAGGTATCTGAGTGCTGCAATTATTCTATGGTGAAAAACAAATATTCTGAACCAAACCAGAGTTTTTTATGCTGAAATATGACAGTCTGCCCAGTTCTTCCTGCTGCTAACCTCATTACCTAATCTAAATAACGCTATCGTTATCTTACACTTTTCCTTTCATATTCCATTTGAAACCTTGGTCTATTCCAGGCACTTGTTTCTTTTTATGTGCCGTTGTATGCAAAGTTACATGAATTTTCTCCAATGCCACTTGCCCTTATAACTTCCTATTATTTTCCTTTAAGATTTTCTTCACATCCTAGACTCTCTCTCTAAACATAGGTATCTTGTCTGTTGCATACCCTCCTTCTCTGGAAAAAAAAAAAAAAGAAAAAAAAACCCTTGTGTTTCTTCTCTTATACTGACCATTTTCCAGCTTTGTCCTTTCTTACTTCTTCCCAAAACCGTCTTGCTAAATCCCCTCCCTCGCCGAGAACCTCCTCCATTGCTTTGTTCCAAGCCTTCTCTCTCTCATTTCCTCCTGTTTGTCTCTACACCTACCGTGTAGCCTTGCACACTTCTTTCCAATCCTAAACTCCATCTGAGAAATATGTCTATCCTTCTGCCTTCCTTTCCTTCCACCAACCCCAAATCTCTGCTCCCACATTAAAATGTCCGTGACCAGACTATCAGCAGTTTTCTCTCTGTCCCAGTTAGTATTAAAGATTCTTCTAGTATTAATGTTTATAATTATAATTATATATATATTATTTATTTATTTTTTATATATAGTAAAGTATGACTATACTATTAGTATTAAAGAAACATCTTCACACATTTCATAATTATCCCATCTTTTCTTGTTATTTCTTGAATTTGCTCCTTTTGTCTTTATGACATGTTCTAGATATTTATATTTCTTATCCTGTTCCATATTGGCCTGCATACATACACTTTTTCTTCTAAAATCTATCATCCCACCTTTATTACCTTCATGAAATCTGTGGGAAGGAGACTCCACTCCAGTGTTGGAGGCATGGGGGGCATGTACGAAAAACACTAGTTGGACTTAAAATGTATCAACATGTGTACTTGAACATGTACAGGGTGCACGGCCAAAATCCGGACAAATTGAACATTTTTCTTTACACTATATTTTTT
>BOPP01000054.1:6067591-6114549 GCA_017312745.1 Gryllus bimaculatus
TGCTCAAATAGCGACTCAGGGGAGAAGAGCTACGTTCGGGGTCTCGACTTTTTGTCACTCTCTCAACCCACCTCCATACAATAATAATCCCAACGATTTTAATTCTGGCTGTTGGAGAGGCCAGAATTCCTCAGACGCAAAACATCGTCATATGTCCGCATAACCAATCTGCACCAAAATGACTCGTATGCGGCGCACCGTCTGCTGGAACAACATATGCCTTCCAAATGCTACGTTGCCATCCAACGCTTCACAACTTAGATAATACATCACATAAACCTCCCTTGTCACATTTTCCCCTTTTGGAAGAAATGAGTGCATAACATCACCTGTCCAGACGAAACAACTCCTAGCACGTGCACGAATTGGCCCGGAAATTTTTCTCGAATACCACAACATCCCAGGTCCGGCAAGCCAGCGCTCAATTCTCGATTAATTTTGCGTTCTACCGTAAAAATTTTTCTCGTGCGTGAAAAAATCTGTTCTCCAGCCGCCTTGTTCCGTAAAAGGGAGCACAAAAGAAGATTTGCACCGTTTCAACTCTCCTTCGTCCTGCGGCCTCCAAAAGCACTGTCAACTTAATGTGTAAGACTTGTAAACGAAGTCTTCGCTGGACCAATCTGAGCATAAGTTGTCTCACTTATTCACAAGCGACGCAATTTTCGGATCGATTGGCCTGGATCTCAAAAAATCAGTTCTTGAACGCGTTTAATGACTTCTGCGTCCCTGACTACCGCTCCTTCGAGTCACTTTCTCGCGGGTGGTTAGAGACCTTCCCTCTGACTCTTCCCGACTCCTTGTATTTTGCACGACATCATAACTGTCCGATCTCGGATATCCGAGAAAACGCTGATAATCTGCGTCGCTGACACCCAGCCGCGAACACCTTTCAATTATCCGCTGCCTCTTCGATTGTATTCTTCGCTTTTCTCAAACAGTTGGCGCTTGTTTGAGTTATGTCTGCTTAGTAGTGGGTATACAATCCATGTAACAATCGCGACATCTTATAGTGTGGCATAAAAGCGCGGGAGATTCAAATCTAATTTTGTCCGGATTTTGACCGCGGACCCTGTATTTGACCAATGCAGTCTACACTTTAGTGTGTGGAAGTGAAAGTAGATGACTCATTAGCCGAAAATGCCTTAAAAGGTTTGCCTCATTGACTGTGTGATGTCGCCAAGGCTAAGTGAGATCGATTAGCTCCTGACGCTTTTCATTCATACCTCACCACCCGAGTTGACTCTCCTTCTTATAGACTTACTGTGTTTACCACAAATCATTATCTTATTCTTCTTTACACTGAGTATCGTGTTTCTATCATCCAAGAATTTTTATAATCTTGTTCTTGCCTCCCACATCTCTCGCCATAACTACAATATCATTTGTGTATGCTTTGGACCAAATCTGTCTCCTCCCTGTTACTACCTCCCCCCTCTTGCCCCTTTTTTTTCAAATGGCCTTATAATTCTACCAAAAATAGACCTTGAACAATGCTGGCCTCAAGGGTCGTCATGCCTCACACGTTTGTTAGTTCAAGAAATATTTCGTCTAATTCACTCACCCTCACCCAGCATATTTTCCAGAAGTAGATTTCTCTCAACCTGCCATCCAAACGCCCTCCCACTTATCCCCGATTTATCCATAGTCTCCCGGAATTTCCACCTGTCAATTTTGGCAAATGGAGCTTTCAAATCAATGAACCCCCATCATTCAAGACAAGGATCCCATCATTCTTTTCAATGGCCCTCCTCGTTAAGAAATTGAAGACCTACTTTCAAATGTCCTTATTCTCTTTCCTTTCCCAAAGTCTGTCTGCGTCTCCTTAAGCGTCCTTTTCTATCTAATTCCTCAATTAACTTAAATTTCAAAACATCAGCATAAGTTTGATTCAAACACAGCATCTGAGTGTGCCGGTACCTCTGTAATGGTGGCATCTTCTTTCCCCTTCTAACATCATAATGCCCTCTGTCCAATCCTCTGGGAATCCCTTGTCTTGTCTTGTTTTATTCAAAATTTTCCTCTGTATTTTTCGTCCTTCTTCCCCACAAATCCACATCTCATTGCTCTGTTGTCAATTCCTTCTGCTTTACCCCTTTTCAGTTTCTTTACCACACTTCAAATCTCTTCTATCCTGAAATCCTTCATTGAATCCATTCTACTTCTTCCTACCTTTTCCTTGAGTTTCCTGTCCTTCTAATAGCTCCTCGCAATATGTCCTCCAATCATCTACGCTTTCTGCCTGTTTTGAACAAATTCCCCTTTCTCTATTTATCCACACTTTTGCGCTTCAGTTTTCACTCCTTCTACTTCATTCATCCAAGTGTTTATTTTCCTTTCATTTTACATAGCCTCCTATATTCTTTGTTTCTCTCTTTAATTCTTGTTTATTTCCCTCCATCTCCCTCTAATATAATTATATCTGTCTTAATTATCTTTTCTTATCTCTGCTCTCCTCTCCCACCATCTCTGATCTTTCTGACTTGTGGCAGCTGTGCCGTGTGCAATGTCTTTCCTACAATTTTGCCTTCCACCATTTTCTCTTTGATTTTCTTTTTATGAGTTTTCACCCGTTTCTTTCATCACTCATCTCTCCAAATCACCTCCTTTTTTTTTCTCTCATCTCTTCTAGCATCAGTTCTTCATTCCAGAAGAATTAGAAAATGACATCTTCAAATTTCACACCCAATCTTCTTTTCCATCCTTCTCCTCCTGAAATTACAAAATCTATTACACATGAAAAATTGTAGTTGTAATTAGCCTGTCTTTATTAATAATTGTACAAAATCTTGAAGGTGAAGAGTCTGCAAATAATTTTGTTATTGCAGACAATTTGACAATTTTTTTCTTTATGTTTCAGGTCTCATCACAATTACAAATCATGATGTCTATCAAATTATTTGGAGACTCCTCACTTCCAAGATTTGTTAAAAAATTAAAAGTAATTTTTTAGTTATTTTCATAGGGAGGAGTGCCCTCTCTTCTACCTCTAATAAAAGTATATTCTTCCTCTCAGTCTCCTTGCACTTGCCTACTTACAACTACTACTTGCCTGCCCTCACCTGTAGATTCCAATAAGTTTTTTCCTTTGTAAATTTCCAAGATCTTACATTTCCATATCCCACCTTCCATTTCCATCCCCTGCCTCATCCCTGCATTGAAATTCCCCCCAAGTCCCCCACATCTTCCCATTTAATCTAATCTTCCTCTCCGTATCCTTCCACCTCCCTCTCCTCCCCTTCCTTCCCCAAATCCTTGATCCTTGTTTTTTATCCCGGTCGTAAGTCACAAACCCTGTTTGATATCTGAATTCTGATCCCACATTGCTCTTTCCCCTAACACTTTTCTGGCCTCTCTTCTTTTCTATTTTAGATCCACATTTCCCTCCTCCCCCCTTCTCCTTTTTGATTTTCTCGCTTGTTCCCTGCCCTCACTCTCTATTCTCCTTATGTTCTTACTATCTATTCCCTATCCACCTACTGCCATTGATCCATAATATAATGTGTATAAACTACATTTTTTTTCTCTGTCTCATCTAATGTTCTTTCCCTTAATTTCTACCCATTATTGCCTAACCATCCTGGAACCTTTAAGCTTATATTTAAGAAAGACCTTTCTTTTTTGAGACCCCAGGGACCATTAAAAGTTATGAGTGGAGGAGGTTGTGACTTGCTTGCAATCGCAAGGAATATTATTTGTTGTAATCTTGCAAGAAGAATATGTGAGTTGAATGTTTTTTCATGTACTCTTGAAAACAACAAAATGTATGTTTATTTGTTTGATATTCCTATGCAAGAAACTCACATTTAATAAAGAGAAGGTAGAACAATAGAAGGAGTGTACTTCTGGAGAGGGTATAACGAACTTTCCTAAATTCAGAAATATTTCACCTCCCAAGCAATAGGAGTTACTTGTTCAGAGGGTGATTTGCTACATTGAGGGGCTTACACCGACATGTAATCGTGCATTTTTTTAAAAATTTCAATGAGATGTGTTGTTTAGAGGAAAATAAATAAATTTTTAAAAAATTAAAAATAATTTTTAGTTATTTTGATAGGGAGGAGTATAATTCTTGCACATATTATACATAACTTCCACAAAAAGGTCAGGAAATATCCTTGTATAGTTTTTATTTCTCAGTTCTTGTTGTAAAATTCACCCATTAAGTAATGTTTTGTTTAACGTGAAAGAATGAATAGTTAAGGTAGATAACCCAATGAAAAAGGCTTTTGTGGCACATGCTACCAGAGGAAACATTTCCATCTCCTTTCTCCCTGATCTGGAAATAAAAGGTTGCTCTTGTTAAAATTTCCTCAATTATCTGGGTATAGAACAATAGTAATTCTTGTTTGTAATTTCTAGAGTGGTTTTCAAGAGGAGATATTGCATCACCTTACTAAGCCACAGGCCCCATAATCAATTATTTCACACAGAATTAAGGATATTTTATAGTTTGTGAACATGGTGCTCATTTGAGAAGAATGCAAATTGCCTTTATCAATGTGGAAAACAAATAAATCTTTGTTTAAAAATGTATGTTTTTATCTTTTTAATATCTCCTAATTTTCTGCATCCTAAACACTTACTAACTACATGTTCCTGAATGAGCCACATGAGTATATATACTCATACATCTAGGTTTTCATCTCCATTCCCATCTAATTACTGGTATTTACTGCCTTTACCAGTTCACTGTGTAACAACTGAAAGGCAAACCTACATTAATAAATAAATACCTGTTTCAGATATGTACCAGAGGCATTCAAACCTTGGAAGCCAAATGGAAGAAACCATTACTGTTTCTGCGACATTCTCACCCTTGTTCAACGGTCTTTGAAAGTAATTTTTGAGTCAATGTAACATGGTATTTATTGTTCAAATTAAATTCAATCTATTCATTAAAATACTAGCATAGCGAGTGTGTTTTGGACCTAAAAGAATGTTGCTTTTTATTTAAAAACAAGGACATACTTAGAAAATTAAAACTCTTGTAATTTGGTGATAATTTAAAATGTATTATATAATAATAAAACAATAATGGAAATAAATTGAAATGTTTGCCTTTTTATTCTTTTTAGAATGATAAATTACCATTATCCTCTCCACTAACGATTCTTAAATTTCTTTGAATTCAATAATTTCGTATAATCCCTCAGTTTTAGCATCGAGCCGTGCGCTGGTATATCGAAAAAATTAATTTAATTCAACGTATATCTTCACGTAGTTTCATTTACACAATAATACCCTAGCGCCAAAAGAGCCGAAACATGGGCCTATATTTGAACCAATGAATAAAATCACCATAGTACAATGCCAGTCCTGTAGGTAGCCGCGAACCTATCAACAAATTTGCACTAACTACTACACGGTCGGCATTAACAACGATGAAAACAATTGTTACATTCTACACAGAAGAACTACTCGGTAGTTCCAAGTGCCGACCTGTAGTGAGCCTAGATAACGTGACTGCCACGCAGAATACAGGTTCCGCACGCTTTGAACTAACGAGTGAAAAACTGTCAAAAATCGTTCACAGAATACTCTTGAGTTCCAATGGCGACCTGTAGTAGCGCTATAACTATGACGTGCAGCGCAACCTATCTAGTCTCATCTAGAACTACATTCCAACCCGGTGAGCGATAAGCGTAGTGCACTTAGTTTCGTAATGCACCTCGTAGTGCGCTGCAGTTCAAGTACTAGCGCTGACTACAGTTCCGCATTGGAACTAAGAGTATTTTCTTGTGAAGAATTTGACAGTTTCTTCACTCAGTTAGGTCAAGTGCCGACCTGTAGTGCGCTGCAGTCAAGTTACTAGCGCTACTACAGGCGCATTGAAACTACGAGTATTTCTGTGTAGAATTTAACAAGTTTCTTCACTCGTTAGTTTAAATGCCGACCTGTAGTAGCGTTTACAAGTCAATTTTCAGCCTACTACAGGTCGCAATGAACTAATATGTCGATTTTATTTATGGTTCAAATATAGCGCCCATGTTCGTCTTTGCGCTAGGGCTATCTATTGTCTTATAATGAACTACCGTGAAGATATACGTGAATTAATTAATTTTTGAAGATACCACAGGCTATGCTAAACTGAGGGATTATACGAAATTATGATCAAAGAAATTTAAATCCTGGAAGAGGCATAATGGTAATTATACATCTAAAAAGAAAAATAAATAAATAAAAATAAAATAAAAAGGCAAACATTTCAATTTATTTCCATTATTGTTTTATTATTATATAATACATTTTAAACAATGTTTTCATCAATTTACCACAGTTTTTAATTTTCTAAATATGTTCTTTTTTTAAATAATCAACATTCTTTTAGGTTAAATACACACCCACTATACTAGTATTTTAATGAACAGATAATTTACTTCAAACATTCAATACCATTTTATTTTGACTAGAAGATGATATTCAAATATCATTGAACAGGGATAATTAGGTTGGTCACCAACGGTTGAGCACTGTTTGCCAGCACTGGACCTTTACTGCGCCAATTTTCACCAGGGTACATATTATCTGAAACAGAAGGAATATGGAGCAGGTAGTGGATTAGGGATTAAACACTTTAATATCAAATAAACATTTATAATTTTCAACAAACAAAACTTTTACTTTATTCAAAATTCTTAATCCAGTATGTAACTTGCTTAACATAGTAATTCAAAATTAGAGTATGACTAATTGCCTTAGGATGTCCAGTTCTAAGTTAATTTTTGAAAAATATTTATCACCTTTGTAGGTCAAAAGTGTTGAAACAGACAATGCCTAATTAATAATGTAAGTATTGCTACTGAATACACAGTGAAGTGTACCAGAATGTTTAATATTATTTTAATTGAATGAGGAACAAAGTAAAAATCTGGCTCTTATGCAAAGTAGAGATCTGATTTATTCAGGAATACAATTACACTCATTCACTCCAGGCAGGAAATCAAAAGAAATTCTAAAGATTCAGACATTTTGTTTTTAAATAATGGTTTATTTGGTTTCCACATTAACAGCAACATTTCCTGGCTATGAAAGTAGTAAATCTACGTTATATATTAGCCATAATTGTCACCTTTCCAGCCCCCTGATAAGCCAGAAGACTCGAATTCGAATTCCATTCGGATTGACCAATTCTTAGCAAACATTAATTAATTTTTTTCAATGTTACTAATTCAAGCTTGCCAACCCTATTTTTTGTGATGAATTAACCAGAGGCATCCCAGCAGGATGGCAGGATTAGAAACAAGATTGAAAATATATATTAAACCAAATCTCACCTGCCCTGAATTAGGGCTGGAGGATGAAAGATAATACAAGGTTGAGGTAAATACCCAGGGTAATTTAAGGAATTTTGTTAAGGGTGATTTTATTATTGATCTATTTTTATGGTGGGTCGTGTTGAAAATTACAACGACTTTATTCCAGTGTCTTCATCAGGTAATGTTTTATTATGGAGCAGAAATATTGAAATATTGTTTGGAGTCATGGTTATGGTTAAATATTGATTATGTCATGGAGTTAAGGTTAAATATTGTTATAGGTTTTTATATCAATGAATACCACCACTTAAAATTTACAGGGATATTGGTGTCATCATTCTGAAATCCCAGTACTTCAGGGATATACTTCTCAAATTAAACACAAATAGAGAGATGAGATGTCTAAATATTTGTCATGGGCAAACAAAAAAATTCTGCAAGTGCAGCCTGCATTGTTGAATTGCAGTGATTACAGTCTTTTAATTGTCACAGTGGCAATCAATTGAATATATTCTGTTAATACATGTATCAGTGCATGTCCCAAATCTGCACAGACTTGCATTAGTTCATTACCACTAGTTTTCAATATTCACTTGAGCTATAAGTTACCTATTTCAGTGCAGGGTTTTCGACATTCTAGTTCACAAACCACCCAAATTGCCTTTTACTTACCACTAGAAGTGCCTGGAATTAGCAGATCAACTATTTTGGAAAATAAATGGTTTAACTAAGGTTAGGAGGGGGTATGGTGATTGGGAACTCTTCTAGGGCATTGGTGATGAGGAAAGTAATGTGAAAGTAATGGTTGTTTTTTTTTCTGGGATGACTAATGCTTATATTTTTAAATGAGGTATGATTGGAAGATCCTAATGTGTGGGTTGTTGAAAGCATTTTCTATTTTAACTTTGGCTACTGAGAACCTTCAATTGTTAGCAGTGGCTTTAAATCATATGCATGTTTTCTGCGGGTTGGGGTCTAAAGATAAGTTGTATCAGTCTGTTTTTGAGTCTGATCAGTTGTACGTAATCTGTTTGACTGGTTGAGCCCCTCACCTTTCGAATATGCCACTCTTGGTTCTGCCTTATGGTAAATCTTAGGGTATCTGAATATGAGGGCCATTGCCACAAGTTAATGAGCTACTTTCCACTTTTGCCAAGGGCTTCTGCTTCACACTAGTCTCCTATCCAGAAGTAGCATGCTTTGGAGTCTTGTGTTGATAGTGTAAATGGTTCAAAACCTCATCTCTCCCTCGGGTATCATAGTCTTAGGGAATTTTAATTGGATTATGTAGGAAGTGGAAGATGTGTTTGGGAATTTGGTGGGTAATATGAAAGCAATCGTCTCAGCAATGCTGGGGGGGGGGCATCAAAGCCTTTGGGTAGTGCGCAGTGTTTTGGGGAGATGGTTGAGTCAAAAGTTACTAATTTGTTTTTTTAGTGTGATACACGTTTACAAAGTAATATTTATACTTATGAATTTGTGTTTTAATTTTTGTTAATTTATTCGTATTATATATACCCAGGTGGAAATTCCTGCGTACTACTAAATACTGATACTGATAAACGACGCAAGGTTGAGCCAACACTGGCGAACGACAGTGGGTAATCAGTACTGTGGCAGCGCTGGTATATTTTGCAACCGTTGAGATGCCGATGCTTGGTAATGAGTACTGGCGCGGAACTGCTTATTTTTGTGAACAGTGCTTGGGCCAGCACTGGCGAACGACAGTGGGTAATCAGTACTGTCGCAGCACTGGTAAAAATTTTTAACCGTTAAGATGCCGATGCTTGTTAATAAGTACTGGCGCAATATTGCTTAATTTTTTGAACTATACTGTCGCAACGCTGATATATCAGCTGATACAAACGCCACAATATTAGTTTTTTTACTGTTTTACTTATTTTATTTATTGAAACTGATTAAAATTATTTTAAACTAATTTAATGGATCAATGCATTCGTCATATTTTTAATTAATATTTCTAATCAATAAATAATATTAACCATTTACAACTGAAAAATCTCGAATCGTCACTTTTTGTGACTATTTGTAGCAGTGACTATTCATGTCTTTCTCTTTCCTCACTGGTTGCCATAAGTGTGTCGTTTTTAATGGCGACCATGTTGAATATACTGGGAGAAGTTGATTGGCAAACCTGCTTCTTTCAGAGTTCGGTACTTTGCAGTTTACATGTCGGTATAAACCACAATAAACAAGTCGCTGCAGATTAATCGACGAAGTGTTTCTGAGTGCCTCATTTTGCAAATTGAACATCATGGACATTACCAAAGGGTAAGTAAATTTAATTCATAACATCTGTAATAAACAAGAAATACATGTATTTCTTTGATTGTTTCTTTCTTTGTTTTTGCGATAACGCGACGCGACCAATTCGGAAAATTTCCTTAACCTTTAAAACAATTTAACAATAATTTTAGCCCATGTTGCAACTTATTTTTATACAATCAAATTAATATTTTTATAGGTTATTCGATAGTAGGACACATGTCATAATAACATAATAATCCTTAAGTAAAACAATAACAAATCTTGCTGATTTGTGAATTTCAACACTCAATTACAACGATTTTTATTTCAGATGTACTTATGCCGCAATTCAAACAAACAAAAGATCTTTTACTATCAAAAGTCAGTCGTTGGCTTGCTGGGGCAGTTGATCGCGTTATACCTCCATTACCGCGCCAACGGTTGGTCACCAACGGTTGAGCACTGTTTGCCAGTACTGGGCCTTTACTGCGCCAATTTCTAATTTTCACCTGGGTATCTGAATATAAGGGCTCTTGACACAAGTTAATGAGCTACTTTCGACTTTTGCCAAGGGCTTCTGCTTCACAGTAGTCTGTAGACAATTGTCCAAAGTACATTATGGCCTTGTCCATTTCACAAAAGTACTATCGATTGTGTGTGTGTGTGTGTGTGTGTGTGTGTGTGTGTGTGTGTGTGTGTGTGTTCAAATCTGGAAATTACCTTGTAAATAGGTACCCAAAGTTCAGTCTACTCGCAAAACCCAACAAATTGTACGAAAGGCTCTTTACTCTCACAGACAACTTTAATGACCTATGTTTTCAAAGCAGCACAATTTGGCTTCTATCGTATGCACATTACCAAGACCTTGCAGATTAAACCACAAATACTTATGTTACTGGCTGACTTCTCTAATACCCTT
Source organism: Gryllus bimaculatus (assembly GCA_017312745.1). Classification (NCBI taxonomy): domain Eukaryota; kingdom Metazoa; phylum Arthropoda; class Insecta; order Orthoptera; family Gryllidae; genus Gryllus; species Gryllus bimaculatus. The sequence continues at coordinate 6,078,035 of BOPP01000054.1, forward strand.
CCCTACGTTAATCTTGAAATTCTGCTACTAAAAATGAAACAAAAGTCACGTTTTCCAAGCTCCCCCAATTCCAGTGAGTCTTTCAAGTTTCAATCCATTCCTCGCTACTGTCCCCTAAGGGTAAGTCCCAACCCTTTCTCCGTTTTCATCATTTAGTACCTCTCAATGTGACCAAATATTTATATGCAGATGACTTAGCCTTTATGACAACAGGATCACACTTTAAAACGGTAATTTCAAGACTACACATACATACTTTTGATCCAGTGACTGTAAGGATCAGTGACAACAATAATACAATTGCTGGCCTGGATAGTCGTGGTCACTAAGGCTGACGGGTCACGGGTTTGAACCCCGTTTCGGGCATGGATGTTTGGATGTGTTTTTGTGTTGTCCTTACGTGGTCCCTCTACATTTACCAATCACAGTAAAACAATCAGATTGGTCATTGTATTTATATATATATATGTGTATATATATATATATATATATATATATATATATATATCACAAGGTTCCCGCAGTTAAAAGTCGATGCCAAATTGTGAGTCTTATGAAGTTCCAGTTTCTGGGTAGGTCTATCTACATCTTCATAGAATTTTCCATTCTATTGCTTTTGTTGTTGTTGATTCAGTTTCTGGTTTTTAAGGCCCCACAACATTGAGTGGCCTTTAACCAATTCCAGATCATTGAGACCTATGAATGATGATTTGAGTAGAGTGGTGTAGAGACTGTAGCGATAACAAGGTGGCCTCTCATTTCTGGGAACAAATTTCCCTGGCAGTTCCCGGGGTTCTAATGCATTTTTCTATTCTCCCAGATTTGTAATTTCACACCACTTGAAAAAAATATTAATGTCCTTGACACTGATTGGTCAGCTCTCTTATTTAACAAAGTACAAATAAACAATATTCCCCCAACAATTAAAAATTGAGCAAGAAAACTGTACTAATGTTTTTAAGAAATAATATCCAGTTTTATAACCCTCTCAAAATTTTCCCTGAGAACTGAATTTATTTTTTCACTGCTTCCCATTTATAACATTAAAGTTTCAGGATGGCTTAGAATAAAGTTCATAATGTCTCCATCACAAATCCAGCATTTTAAAGCAGTTCGAGTTGTATTAGTGTTATAAAGTCAAAATATTGAATGGGTATACCACATTCTGCCGGCCGTCTATTGGCCCTTGAGCAACTACCTGGGTCTCGCAAGGTCATGACTGCTCCATTGGGAACTCATCCCAGTGAGGAAACTCCCCTATCACGATGCTAAGTTGACTTTTAGACCCATCTTGGACCTGTACCTTTGCTTTGTGCCTGAGGTGGCTCGAGAACCCATTTCGGTGCTTGAACCCAGTGCTGGTGCTAGACCCAGGCAGATTGAGTGACCGCTCAGGACCCCGCAAGTCAAGGGATAATGAAAATGGGGGAAAAATTCTAAAAAATTGAATAAGAAATTAGAACTTGAGAAAATCGTTATTGCATTTTACAAGTTGCGGTACAGTAGTTTGATATTTCATAAAATTGTCAATGAATATTTTACCATAAATATTTATTTACAGTTAGTACTTAGTCAATACCGATTAAATGGATTGGCTTTAATGTCTATTGAGAACGAGATATGTAAACTAATTGATAAACACATCATTTACTCCTTTTCAGGTAAAAAGAATCTCAAAAAATATTGCCCATTTTGGTGCTTGAACTCAGTTGATGGAAAAAAATTGTAAAAAATTGAAAAAGAAATAAGAACTTGAGAAAATCATTATTGCATTTTACAAGTTGCGGTACAATAGTCTGATATTTCATAAAATTTTTAACGAATGTTTTACCATAAATTGTTATTTTTAGTCAGTACTCAATCAAATGGATTGGCTTTAATATCTATTGAGAATGAAATATGTAAACTAATTTACAAACAACATCATTTACGCCTTTTCAGCTAATAAAAGCTCAAAGAATATTGCCATGAAAATAAAGTAAATAACAAAATGATTGCAATTTATTGTTGACAAAAGGTAACTATATTAAATAATAATCATATTCCAATATATGTATGTTTCAGATAATGAAAGTTACATTTACTATATGTATGTATCTATGAAATGGAAAAATATATGTAATCAAATGTCGCTAACATTAAATTAATTTCTACTAAAAGTTCACATTTTTTTAAATTTCAAATATTTAACAAGTGATTTTATTAAAAAATAATTAAACCCAACAAAAGTTTTTAGCATTTCAAGTACACTGCATAAATAGTATTATTTAATCAATAAATACTTTTACTTAAACCTATTATTTAAAATATATTTCCAAAAACTTTTACTAGCTTAAACGTAATTGTTGTCATATAAGTCATTTTATTTCAACAGATAATTTCTTAATACATCTTTCACGTTTATATTAGTGTGTGTGAGGGGGTCTACGTTTCAGCATGGCCTAATATCAATAAATGTGAACTACTTTGTTGCAATCATGGCCAAATGAGTGATAGTAGCTACATGCTTGATAATAATATTTTGAAAAATGTAACTTGGGAGTAATTATAAATAATAAATTGTCTTTTGATAACCATGTTAATTTTATTATTAATAGCTCATTGAAGATGCTTGGATTTATAAAACGAAATACCATAACATTTTTCTATAAAATTTAAATCTATAATATAATTCTTTAGATGTCCTGCTCAGTAGTTTGGTCTTCTTATACATTATTAAACACAAAGAAAATTTAACATCAACATATTTTATTTTCTTATGCCACATTTAAAGTACATTTAACAAACCCAAGATACTCTCATGATTATTCTGAAATTGCAAATCTACAAATGTGATACAAATGACCTTATATTTATGTACAAATTACTATCAGGTAGAATAAACTGTGCTGGGTTGAAAGACTGTATTGAAACCTATTTATGTTATTAACTACTTTTTCTAATTTATATCTATATTTTGTTGCCTTCTTTTATATTATGTACTCAGCAGTACTCAGGATTGTAATGATCAAATTTCTAAGTTCTATTTACAATATCGGACCTGTGAGGCTGTTGTAAAATTGTATTAAGCAAATAAATTTTGGAGAAAATCTGTTTTAGTAATAGCTTTAACCACAGATGGATGGGCAAGTACACATTTTGCTGTCAATCAATTTCTTCAGTTTGAAGGACGCACAAAACATGGATTCCGACTGCACAACATGATAAAAACGTTATTTACTATACGTAGGAATGAGATTTAATCACCTTTTTGTTACCAGGGCCCTGCATAAGAGATCTTTTGTAAAAAAATTTCTGTTTTACAGTGCATCATTACAATTAATTCTCTTCTAACAAAGTAGTCGAGAAAAAGAAAATGTGTGGTTTGTGGGAATCAATTCGAAATTTAACTGACGTTTTAACATTTGTTCGAACCTAGTTAAATAACCTGTTCCCCCCACTTTTTTATATTCGAAAGATTCTTTTAGTTTTTTGAATGGAGTTTTCAAGCCTAAAGAAGCTAGGAAAAATGTTGGAAAATTCCATAAAGACTCTCTGAAATGTTTAAAGAATAAAGGATTTATACATGTCCCTTAATATTTACCTATAAAAAATAATATTTTCCTACAAAAAATAATATCATTTACCTATAATAAATAAAAAATAAAGAGCAAAAGCACATTTTTCCCCTGCAGTTCAAAGGTGGCAAAGTGAAGGAGAAAACCGTATAAACATAATTTTTTTCATTAATTTGATCAAGTTTATCATCCCAGAAAATCCTTTCCCCCTTTGGGGCCATTCTCACCATTTTATCCTGCTATCCTATTTTCTCTGATGGTCTTAGTTGGTCATTGGAAATTGTATGTTGCAGGAAAAATTGTATAACTTTCCAATTTGGTAGAGGGTATGTTGAAAACTGTTCAATAGGCATTCAAGTTTTTTTGCTGTTTTATTAGAAATGCACTGTTGCAAACTGCAGTAATTGAAAATCCAATGTTCATTTTGTTTACCAGAGATTTGCAGTCAAGAAGTCTTCTGTAGTCAACAGCAAATTCTCAGTTGCAGATTGCTGTCAGCGGGTGGGGCTTCACCTAACCAAGTCAATTTGGCAGGTTCCACCTCCATTGTTGCAATCTCCTGGATCTGTAAAAGCAAATCTATTTTCAGTGAGTGTTATTTGTGGAACAGGTGTGGGAAGTGTCAAGGATAACTTATGGAAAAGGCGTGGCAACCACTCCCTGCCTTCTCACTCCATTCCTCTCTCTTGTTGTGTCCCTCTGGTTGCAAAGTGACAATGGCCTTACTTGTTTGCTCTGTTCATAGGTTCAAAATTGCATTAACGTAAGTAAAGGCAATACAACCTTCACATGCCATTTCTCACCTAAAGAGCCAGGCATAGAGTAGAAGTAAGCAATGCAACTGCTTCATGAAATTTTGAATGTTCATATTTTGAAATTTTTGTAATAAGAAAATGATTAATGTCAGGAAAATTAATCTCATAATTCAGAAATAAATTTGTCAAGTAAACAAATTATTTTTAACAAATTTCAATGGATTCAAACTTGCTTGGCAGAAATACCAACGAGTTTACCCAAGGACAGTGAGTTGAGGAATGTTCAGGTTAAATGTAACGTAATGTTTCATTGATTACTTGTCTTTCAACTGCTGCTGTTTGTGATGAGCTTTTCACATCCCAGGAGGTGGTGGCATTTTTTCCCTGCTGAAGACGAGATCTGATGCTGACCTACACAGCTGGTGGGATTTCCTCCTCCACTGCAGGTATCTCCACTGGAGGCTCCCCCCTCCCCAAGGACAAACTTCAAGTCTCCCGAAATGGGTGAAAGTGTAGTGGGCTACAAGTGTGTAAGGAGAAAGGATAGGTTAAGGTGAGAAAGAAAAAATCCCACATGGTCTGTGGCCTTTTTAATAAGGTATTACCCCAGCATTTGAATGGAACCGTTCAGAGAAACCATGGAAAAGTTTCCTTTTGTTGTAGCCAATAGTTCAGGCTGGTTTGGGGAAGATTTATGTGATTTAACATCACAATAAAATTAATAGAAATAGAGGGAAATATATATATTGAAAATTGTCATTAAATACAAAAATAATACTTCCATTTGTTTCTAATTTAGAGATTCTACATCCTCTTAACATAAATTCCTTTCTGACTCCCATAGAATTTTTTTTTTGAAATACTGTTTGAAGATTTCTTTTAATAGGGATAATCATGTTAGTTTATCATGAATCAACACACACATAATTATATCGACGTGTAATGTTTGAGAAATCAACCATCTGTTTCAGCAAATGTGCAAACATCTGTTGGTCTTCAATGAATGCGTTAAGTTGTGAGCACTGAAGCCAGGAAAAGTGGCAGCTTTCAAGAGGCAGAGTTCAGATAACATTCAATGATGACAAGGAACAAAAACAAACAAAATTACACTTCTCTTTTATACAGTGGAATTGCATGAAGCAAGAAGGGACAAGGTCCACATTACATTTTCAGGAAGTACATTTTGATTTCCTCTTCCAAGGGCACAAGTATCTGTTGTTCCTTTCTGATTGGTGATCATTCTTCTCAAAATTAACATTTTCACTGGTTTTCAATAACACTTTGCTTGTTGGAAATTTTTCCTATGTTATTGTTTCCATTAAAGAGTTGTAGTAAAATATAACAACTTCATAAAATAATTTCTTGCATTCTTATGTCAATTAATCAACCAAGTGCAGTAGAACCCCGATTTAATGTTTTCCCACATTTAACGTTAATTTCTGAAAGTTGGGGAAGATGCCTACAAGTAGTTAATGCAATTATATTTTTGATTTAATGTCATTAGCTTTGACACACAACTTGCATTTAATCTTCAATTTTTTGGATATTTATCTCCATATTCTTCCTCCAAGAGTTGGAAACCAATCCCAAATACGTCATCTGATGTTATATGCCATGCAGTGTAGCTAATTGTTGTGTATAAAAACCACTAATCATTGCATAGACATCTGTATTAAGGTGGTGTTACACTAAGTTTGATGATCTGAATCAGGTTGTGATGTAGCGGTGGTGACTCATCTGTATAAATTTCATACTTGCCGTTAGCACTTGTATGACCATATTGTGATTTAATTATGTTTGGGACAGTCTGTAAAATTACATAAGCAAATTTACACTATTTTGAATACCATCTCTCCCCTCTGAAATATTAATGTAATGTTTAAACAAGATCCCTCACAATTGACAATAAGTAAAATACATTTAAAAGTAGAAAAAGTTCAATTAATTTACTTGTGTTATATGTTAAAATGTATGTAATGAAAGTCAGAAATAGTTGGCGATGCAGTCTGCATGCAACAATAAGATTGGGGACAATTTTTGAAGGAAGCTAAGATGAAATATTTTCTAATAATACACGTTCACATGCTCCCATCATAGATGACTTGTGGGTCATGGACACCCATTTAATTGGATAAAAAAAGAAAAGAAAAAAAATTTCTTTATAATTCAACAGATTTAATGAAAAATGGATGAAAACATATTTTCAATTATTGTAACAATTTATATAGCATAATTTTTTAATTTATTCATTTAATTAGGTATTATTTTAAAGTTTTAATACAAGACTGAGTCAAAATAACTGTTTCAGTAAATGTTGAAAAATTGTAAACATAAACATAAGTATTATGTACCACAAAACCATGACAGTCTTACCCCTATGCAACACAGCATAATGCTGGGGCAAAACCCCTCCCTCTCCTTACATAATTTATAGATGATCCCAATGATAAAAATAAAGTATTCTTTAAAAATAAAATCGTTACTTTGTGATTAATTTTAACTTGCTTCCTCAAAGAATACACTAAACCACCATTTAATGTAAGAATTTTCAGCTCCCTGAAGGGACATTAAATAGGTGTTTTAACATATTTATAAGTACTGCAGAGGGATCCAGGAAATAAACAAAACTTTGACACATTTCTTTCTGTATGCCCCTACAGAGTGCTCCATTCTGTTCACACATAGAAAGAGTGAAATGAAGAGCATGTCATGTTTAAACAAGAACAAATTATGCAAGTGTCCTGTGTATGTAGTATCTACTGAAAAAGATGGCCAAATAAATTGCAATTATACACATTTGAAAAAGAAAATTATATATTTTCATATTCAGTGCACATCTACAATACTATGAAGTATGAAAAACATGAAAAAAACTATTAGTACAAGAGCACAGGTATAATAATTTTACAACTTACCCCTCAAACACAACCTGAAACAAACTTATCGTCATGTTGAATATCCATAATCTGATATTGTGAGTGATTTTATTTTCTTGCTATGGATTAGAGAGAAAGTTATGTAATGCTGCATGAAAAAGGGCAATAGAAATTTCAATAGAAATTTTCAATACTCTTATTATAGGGCCCTGGTAACAAAAAGGTGGATAAATCCAATTGCTAAATTTAGAAAAAAAAATCCTCTAACTTGTGGTGTAGCCACAATTCATGTTTTGTAGGTCTTTGATACAGAAAAATCAAATGACGACAAAATATCTGTGTGTCCATTCAACATCACTAGTGTAATATAAACAAATAATGTAGCACCTAATTCAGTGTACATTATTCATTAATGAGCTAAAATTTAAAAATATTAATACCCACCATATTACATTAATTAATTAAATGTAAATTTTTATATTTTCCAACAAAATTTGTTTACCAAGGTTACCACTTGAGTAATAATGTTTTAATAAGTATTATTTCAGAGTCAATAATGACAACAGACATCAATTAGTAAAAAAAAAAAAAAGAATATCAATTTCAGGTGCTCAGGATAATATTGACAGATCCCAAACGACCTCACGTATTTAATTAGAAATAAGATGGTAAACTCCTGCCATATACCTATTATATGCTGAAATATCAAACAAATTGGGATATCACAAAACCCTTACCAGCTTCAAAAGTTTGTCACAATTAAAAACAAATGAAAACAGAAAAGTAATTTTTTCTCAAAACAAACTTTGGGTGGGATCTACCATTATTATTCTTCATTTTATTCTATATATATTTTATCTATATATTTTATTATATATTTTATTTAACTTCATTTTATTTCTATATTTTGAAGTAACTTGAGAAATGCAAACTACATTATTCGTACTGCAAAGAAATAGTTTGTAAATAATTTTTTTTGTTCCCAAAATACTTCTAGCAATTGACAGGAAAAAATTTGAAAATATCTTACAATATAAAAGGAACAATCCAATAAATTGCAGAACATTACAGATAACTCATCAAATATAAGAGAGAACTATAATATCACATTCTCAATAACAAAAGTCATACAACATTTCTTTGTTTTCTAGACCCTACATTTGTTCTTCTTTCATAAAAAGATATTGTTCAAAATGAAATCTCTAGAAGTCTTAAAGGTTTCAATACAGCTTAGGTGTTTTCTAAAAATTAATTTGGAATGATGTTTAATGCCAATGCAACATTCTAAATCTTTTATAGATTGTAAGAACCTTCCTTTAATAAAACCAAATGTAAGTTTCTTACAAAACTGTTCAACATATGTATTTTCATCGTATTAAAAAAGAGAATGGAAAGCATTTTCACGAGACTCACGCCCTAGGTCCTCCTGGCTAGAATTGCTGGAGAATGTTCGTGTTGGATCCTTCAGTATTTAATAAAGGTGACCATTTAAGCAGGTTTCACTATGCAAAGAAATGAATAATTTACTTCAATGAAGAACAATGCAAATCTAATTAGAAAACTGTAGAGGAACAAAATAAAACAATATTATAAAGATTATTAAAAAATTAAATTATTATAATTATTAAAATTCTTATAAAGATTGCTAATGAAATAAGTAGATTGAATGAATGAAAGGAAATAATAATAAGCAAAGTGTAAACCAGAGTATTTCACAAATTATATTTGCCTGCATTTCAGAAATGCTCAGGGCTTACAATAATTAATTTCATTCCAACATTCACTAGAGAAAATTAAGGATGAAGTGGGTTTGCATTCTAAAAACATAACATTAATTTATAACTAGTGATGCAACAGAATGACACAGACTTTCTCGTACTTGGTAGTTTTCTAATCTCTTAGGTCTCGGCTAGCTTTTTAGTTTTGCTCCACCTTTTTTAGCTGCAATTTATCACTGCCCAAAAAACATTTTGCACATTTTCTCAAATTTTCTGTTATCTATTGGTAGAACTGAAATGCAACTAAGAATATTATAGAAGGGTAAACCCATATCCTATATTAAATTTTGTTGAAAAATTTTCGAGTCAATTTTACGAAAATGTATAAGCATTGGTTAAAGTTTAGTATACAGTACACCCATTGGCTGAAATGTAGTAACGGTACCACCTAAGGAAGTCGTTTAAACCGGCACTTCGCGCCGTTCCGGCGTTAACTAGGTAGTTAGAATTCTGGAGGTTTTTTTGAAAAGTGATGTCTTATAAAAGTGAATTGGTAATTATGCGTTGGATAGACTCAAGGAGTTTATAGTGAACGCGAAGTCCGAAGGCCTTTGAAAGTAAATTGGCGTTACAATGCGGCGGGGACAAAGCATATGAAGGGCGAACCATGAAAATCTCCTATTCGTAAGTTTTACTCATTTACTAATTTTTACTCAGACCACGTACAGTAATTAGGGCTTAAGCCCCGCCACCACACTTCTCTAAGGGTGTACCACCACACTTCTCTAAGGGTATACTAAACTTTAACCAAATAATTATGGTAACTATGGTCACAAGTAACTTCATAGTAAAAATGTATGACTTGTGTGTCATGGTGATTACCAGTAAACTCAATTTCTTCCTAAGAGTAATTCTTCTGTGTCATTTTTGAGCTATAAATAATGTTATTTACCATTTTCTTACTGGAACACTAGGCTTATACTTCACTGTTTATATGGTGGCAGCCAAAGTGTTCAGGAAAGGGTGAATTAATTCAAGATGTAGAGCATGTTCTTCAGAGACAGAGAACAGATTCTTATCTTTCCTCAGCAATTATGAATATTGATGACAATGATTCAAATTATTATATGGGATACCTGCATTTTGGTTTACATTTAAACTTAGGAAATAATTTCAAGTGGCTTTTTGGGAGGGAAAAAATGAACATGATTATAAAACATGTCTGGAAATTCAGTAAATTCTGTGCATTGTTATTATTTTATTGAAATGTACAATTGTGCTGTAATTTCATTAAAATGTGCAACTGTGCTGTAATTTCAATGCACTGTTGCTTGGGAAACCTCTCAATTTGGTTGATATGGTTAATGTTGTCTTAATAAAATGGTTGTGGAACTTTGTTTGATAGCAGTGTTTGATACCAAAGAAAGATCGCAAATACCAAAGCTGGAGTACGTGATAAGTCTATTCAATGTTTATGACTTGCATTGGAAGACATTATTCCAGGTTCACATTACCATTACACTGAAATTAATATAATTGTGTTGCTATATTTAATGATGTGATAATTACTTTTGATAAAAATTTTCAATATTGAAGATGTATTTTCATTCTAATGATATAATAATATACCAAGGGAACATGTTGTTGTGGGTTTGCAATGATGATATGTGTGTGGGGGAACTGCATTTAAATTAATGAAGTAGATGTTTGAAAGGTTTTATAAATATTTGCATTTCCATTGTCCTTGTATTGAAATTAGCCTTATTTAAAGGACATATCTAGATGAAAATTGCATTAAAGGTTCTTTCAAATCCTGAACATCAAATTGGATTATTTTATGAAACTAACAACAGGATAAAACTCTGATGTATCATAAAGAGGAAAAAATAAAATTAGATATAATTAAGCAAACTGCTCATGTTGGCATCAAAAAAATAAATAGACCAAACAGTGGAGAATTAAACTTGTTTGAAAAATTTCTAAAACCCAGATATAAATTACTGATATACTCATATTAGAATATTCATAGAATGTTAAAACTTGCAATGTTCTTATAAAATTTAATTCTCTTCACTTTTAAAAATTATGCACATTTGCCATTTGCATTTAAAAATGGCTACAAATTTGTAATTGCAAAGATCTACATTATTTTAATTTCCCAATTCTCTCCTGCTTTTTTGAATAATATATTATTTGTAATTAAAATTCTTCCTGTATTAACATCACAAGGAGTTTTCACAGGAGTGCATTTTCTTGTTGTAAAGGATCTCCTAAGTTTCCGCAAAATTACTGAGTCTTCTTTAAGAGCTTAGAGTACTGCCTGTCCCATACACTCTGACTTTTACATTTTTTCATTGCATTGCTTCCTCCTTGGTGCTTTATACTAAAATGAAATTGGTTGTATATAATTGGAGTGTATTTTTATCCTTTCTTTCTACATATTGTATACTTCAATTCATTTTCTGATTTCTTTATTTTTTTAAAATATCTTCTCTTGTATCACTCTTTTTTATTTTCTTCCATCTCTTGTATTCTTTTCATACATTCTTAAAAATTGTAAGCCTGCTCTACTCAATAAATAATAATAATAATAATAATAATAATAATATTTATTGAGTCACATATACAATTACAATCGTGTATGACGAGTGAATATGATGTCTTGGGTAGAGAGAGCCAGGTTACATTACTGATCTGGAGCGAAACAAAGTGCCTTCTCAGCATTTTCTCACGGGCACAGGGAAACTGAATAAAAACCTGATCGAGATGGGGTTATTGGCCTAGGAATTATACTACAATACGAAATCGTTTTTAAACCAAAAAGCGTCCAACTGTCGTTCTCTTTGGTGCCTTGCCAGTTATTGCCCACGCTCTTTGATCTTGGCTGTAGGCACGACACGGGCAACATAGGGCCTTTTGGTTGGGTAACCAGAAGGGTGGCGCTGTCTAGCGCTGCGCGGCGACGGAAGGAGTCTCAGGGGAATACAGACATTCTATCTTCGTTTAACTCGGTGCAACGTAATTTGATAAATTTCGCTTGTCATTGAAAGTAGACAAGTTCAGTCAATCATTGACAGCATTGAAGTTACGACGGCAAGCGTTATTTATGATGTATAGAGAAGGAGAATGCCGGAGCAGTATCCTTACAAACGGGCTACAGACCGCACGCGATCTTTCCTAGCTCCTCTTTGTTGTAACACACACTTACACTAACACGCACTACACTACTACACATGCTGGAGCCCAATCGGGAGCTTAACTTGTTCCGTCTGGGGCGGTGCCCCGTTGGTGGGAGATACCTGGTTAGGGATAGCCCCGCTAGCCGACGGTAGGTCGGCGCCGGATCTCGCCAACTAACTGGGGAAGATCACCGCCACATCCCGAGGAAAAAGCATGGACTACACTGGCGGGACGAATAACCTCAGCAGTTGACGCGCCCGGAGTAACTAATCAATCACTTTCAGCAACATCACGCGGTGAACGAAGGAATTTATCTTTCTTTTTCCGGGTAATAACTAGGCGCGTGCACGCACGCACTTGGCGAACGCCATCTACACTTTAGTGTATTTCAGTAAATGTAGATTGCGTTGTGTTAACACATGAGCTTATTCGCCATTGGCCGATAAAGTTCTCCCCTTGACCGCGTGTGGTCTCCGAAGCCAACCGACCGAAATCGCCTTAAAGGGATCTGTTGACCACGCGACGTCTCTGAAGCTATTCGACCGAAATCGCATTAAAAGTTCTCCTGTTGATCGCGTGATGACTGAAGAAGCTAAGTGAGCCCGATTAGCTGCCGACGCTTGTCGTACGAGTACATACCCCCACCGCCGGAGTTGAGTCTCCATCTTGCAGACTTGGCTTGGTCTTCTGTTGACTTGCACGAACGAGATATACTCCGATTTAAATGTAGTGACCCTGCAAGGTCACGAGCTGGAAGTAGAGAGGGACACTGCTATCCTATTGGGAGCTTCAATACGAAACATTAAAGTCGTAACGAAGGTCCCAACTAAATGGAGTGTCCCCGTCTCTTTTCAGCATGTCACCTTGAAACGACACTACGTTTGAATTTGAGTATTTATATCGAACCTGCACGAGTGTGACTAATAATAATCAATATCTTTATTAATATTTTCATAATTGCCCGGAAAGTAGAAATAATTAGTAACTCCTACAAAAGTAAATAATATAAAATAGATAAGATCTGCTTTATTGAAGTACTTATTTAATCACTATTAACAAGTTTCTCGCTTAAAATATAACTTCCTTCTTGATTTTGCTATTTCTCAATAATTATATTCCGCTAAGAAAACGGGATTATAACTGGATACCTATTAATATCTAAGGCGTCGTCGCTGTCTCAAAGTCGACAAACTGCGGTTTTGAAACGTTGCAAGAATCGGGCCCGTTCCACCACGCCGCCATGTCCGCGTACGTTTTCGGCTCGTGACGCTCGTGGAGTTTTTGGCACAAGCGGCAAAGGCCGGACGGGGTCTTCACCGAGTAGTAGGCCTTCCACCACAGGAACTTTGAGTACTCGCTGCGGTGGCCCGCCAGGTACTTGAGGTACTCGGCGAGGTGGTAGAGGGACCGGAAGTCGCGCGCGTCGATGTACGACAGCGGGGGCGCCAGCGCGCTGTAGTTGGCGCCGCCCAACACCACGGGCACCACGTAGTGGTTGAGCACGTTGAAGAACTCCCCGGACACGTAGTCCCTGCGAAGCGGACGTTTCGAAGGTTAATTAGTTACTTAACCCGGCCCAACACCACGGGCACCGCGTAGTGGTTGAGCACGTTGAAGACCTCCCCGGACACTTAGTCTCTGCCAAGCGGAAGTTTCGAAGGTTAATTAGTCATTTATCCTGCAAGTTTTCGTGATACATGAGCTCCCTAGTGCTCATCCAGCGCTGAATAGCACGGCACGTTGAGATACTTAGGTTCGACTCGGAACGACACGTACCAATTTACAAGTCTGGCAACAACCACCTCTTACAACAATCATAGCATTTCTCGTGGCACGCTTTGGCGAGTTAAGTTCACGCCCCACAGTTGGAACGCATTTTTAAGCCGTGACGTAGCCTGAGCCCTCCTCTCCCCGCACCCCCGAGCGTGGAATTAAGACAACTTGCGCGTATAGTATTTGACCCCGGAAGACCCGCAATAGATATACTCGCGCCAGTGCCCGCAATGTATCTCTCAGATAGAGCTGCAACTTCCGTGAATGCGAATAATTTGAAGCTCTATTTATTGAAATATTTATTTTATTTAGTTTGTACGTGTTCCCTAATGCCATTTTTAATGAATCATACATTGCAGAAATCTTGTCTAAATACTTATGGCAAGAAAGGTAAAAATTGACGAAGAACACTTGGTTTCGGCGAATGTTTGGCCTTCGGCAAGCTCTTCTGGATATTCGGGGACCTTGGCTACCCTCCCGGCACTTAGGGGACTTTGGCAAAATTCTCGGCATTTCTCTTCTGATGGTGACGACTCGGCGCGATCTTGGAAAAGCTCTAGTGTAGTTTTGTTTGTTTATGTTATAATCAAAACAATCCTTTATTGTGAATAAAACTTGATTTTAAAATTCTTAAAATTGAACTTCGTCGAGTTTTATCAGAAACAATTGCCGTTAATACGAGAATGTATACGCTGTTGTTGCACCACGATTAATATCATAGTTTCGCATGTTAATTCGTTTTAAGAAGTACTTACCTACAAAATGATTCTTCGAAAACAAGGTAGAACTTGTATTTCTTAATTAAATTTTCAGGGATCGTTTCCACTTTTTGAGTAAACCTTCCGCAGCTGGTGAAGACGTCCACCGTTATGTAAGTAGCTAATTGGTCCACGACTTTCTTTCTCCAGCTGCTGGATTGGCATTCGTTGAATACCCACACAGCTATTCGATCATTTTTCGGTGCAGAGGTCCAATAAAAGAAGTCCCTGTAAGCAAATGATAAAGCCTTTTTAACAAGGTTTATTCAATGACTGTCTAATAATGAACACAATAAAGAATGCGAGTTGTTTGCAATGTACATTTTCTGTGAAGAAACTGGACGAAGGAATGATGACATCAAGCGCACGCCGGTTCGATACGGAACAGATGGGATTTTTTAAAAGTTGATTGCATTGCTTCCCGTAAGGGTGCGCGCCCGTCGGTGGCAGGATTTTCAATACTAACTACACACAAGCAGGTAGGTCGAATTCAGCCTCTGTCTGGAAGAGAATTCTAGCGGCCGTCTGCTCTGATCGGTGGTTTTCCGAGGTTTCTCCGATCAACAACAAGCGAATGCCGGAGTAGTACCCTAACAAACGGACCACGGACCGCGCGCGACCTCACCTTCCTGTTCCTTGTCCTATCCTCACTCTACTTGCACACTTTCATGCATTGCACTACACCACCACACATGCCGGGAGACCCATCAGGAGCTAAGAGAGTGGCCCGGCTGGGACAGTGCCCCACTGGTGGGAGATATCTGGTTGGGGAAAACTCCAATAAGCCGACGGTAGATCGGCGCCGGATCTCGGCGAGGGGAAGATCACCGCCACGTCCCGACCAAAACATGCACTAAACTTACGGGACTAATGACCTTGGTAGTTGACGTGCCTGTGACAATCAATCAACTCATTCAGACCAGTCGGGTGCTTGGAACCTGTCGTGTCTGGGGCGGTGTTCCGCTGGTGAGAGATATCTAGTCGGCAAAACTCCACTATTTGACGTGTAGATTGGTGCCGAATCTCACGATCCAGCTGGGGAAGATCTCAGCCATGTCTTGAAGAATAAAAAAGCGCATTAACACACGGGAAAAATTTCTTTAGTAATTGACCCGCCTGGAAACACGATATTATCAATCAATTATTCGGACCGACCTTATACACACGTTCTGCATGGAATTTGAATGATAATGATTTGTCTATCACAGGTAGTACTGGTTGTGCGGCGATGAAAGCGTATCGCGATTTCGCCCTTCCCGCACGTTTGATTTCGTGTTCTACTCAAGAAGGCCATAAGATCTACTCACGAGTCCTTATGATTCTATTAAAACACTCATGATTTTGCTCGAGGAAGGGAACTGAAGGTATAGTTCCCGTCCGACTTCATGTTTTCTTATAAATAATTTTTCATTTATGCTGAGTACAATAGGTATTTATGATAAGAGTGGTGAAAGTGGCTTTTTATTGCGCGAGTAGGAAATAAAGCTACGAGAAAAATTAAATCACTTTTACCACGTGTGTCTTATACTGTTTTTAGACAGCCTTACCGACTTTCATTTTATTGTAATTCAAGTATACAAATCGCTTAACTATGTACTCGTACTGTTACATTAAGCACAGTAGTAGCTAATGAGGTGAGATGAAAGTATTTGTCTTTCATTGTATTCACAGTTTTATCAGAACATTTGAGCATCGTCTCACATTTAGTGCTAGTGCTAAAAACTGTCCTTTTAGCACGCTGGCCATAATCCCCTTAAAAGTAATTGCTTTTACAAGTTCCTTTCTAACATGTATTTTTATTTGTATTATTAATATTATTAATGTAATTAGGTGACATTTTAAATGCCATTCTTTAGTATTGAAAACTAGTAAAAATATATTTTTAATAGATTAAAACATTGGTTTCTGGGAGGGGGCTGAAGCTTCATGAGCCCTCCCCCTTGAGAGCGCTACTAGTTAGAATTAAACATTTGTGATCGAGTGTGATCTCTGAGATAAATTATGAAAAATAAGATATATAAAATATAAATAAAAAATATAACATTAAAAGCTCTTGACAAAATTCGAGGTTAATTACACATTTAAAACGGTAGTCTTAGCAATATGTTTAATTTTCCACTGTTAATAATGGAATGAATCAAATACATTATAAATATCGGAAAATAGGTGGAATTTTTAATAAATTTATTTGTAAGTACTATTACAAGTGGTACAAAATCTGGGTAGAAAAAGTTACTGATATAATTATTTATGTAATGAAATGAGTAATATAATGTACAAACGGTATACTTATTTCTTCCAGCATAAACGTATACATTACAATTGTTTTGATAGATTAATAAGAATGACAACGATATTTAAAAAATACTTCATTGTATCAACTAAAATAGCAAATATCGCCTTTGAGTGGACGTTAATATCATCGGACGTATTATATGTTTAGAGCTATACTGTAATGTGTAGCTCCGGGTACATGTAATTAGTACCAGTAGTAAATGTGTGTGTGTTAAAAAACTAGAACTCTAAACATCATATTTTACTCATTTCCATTAGACATACGTGTTACAGATTAACATCTCATTAGGTCGGTATTGTAAATACAAAACTTTGGTCACTATCATGCCTAAAACGTCTCCCAGAAGTGACAGGTTGTGAGGAAATTGGGACATGAGATGGAGAGGAATTGGTACTGGGATTGGAAGAAACGAGAGTAGGAGGAGGTACGAGGCTACGAAATAGGAGTAGGTGTGGAGTAAATAAGAAAAGTGATAGGAATGGGTCTTTGGAAGTCTGCACGGGAGCCGAATTCACGATGTTTCTTGCCAGCTCACTACCGAGTATATGCTCTTCATTTCTCTGCGAATTGTGTGACTGGTGTACCGGAAGAGTCGAGACTACAATGTTAGCTTTTTGGAGGGCGCGTCGCAATTTGTTTACACGCTGTTCTGTCGGAAAGCGATTGGTCAGTGCCCTTTGCGTGGGAGTTCAACTCTACAATGAAATCGTCGCGTCCGGAATGAACAGGCACTCACGAGTTGTCGCCGCTCGGCAGGGAGCGGTCCAAGACCTCTGCGAGGCCGATCGGCATGGCCGGCGGGCGGAGCCATCCCTTGGAGCGCGGCGGCACGGGCCCCCGGGGCACGACCTCCCCGAGCGAGAAGGGCACGTCCGAGTCCAGGCGGTAGGTCATGGTCCAGTTGAACACGTTCCTCGTGTCGGGGGATACCTCCGCGTTTGGAGGCGCGTCCAAGGTGAAGTAGACGAATCTGTTCGGAAAAAACAAAACAAAAAACCG
Source organism: Gryllus bimaculatus (assembly GCA_017312745.1). NCBI lineage: Eukaryota > Metazoa > Arthropoda > Insecta > Orthoptera > Gryllidae > Gryllus > Gryllus bimaculatus. Next base: position 6,095,947 of record BOPP01000054.1, read on the forward strand.
TTTGAAGTGTCGGTTAAAGTAGAGTACACGGTACACCCTTAGAGAAGCATGACGCGGGGGGGGGGATAGTCTCCTAATCCTAAAATTACGCTACGCGCTCTGATAGAAATGAACAAAACTTACGAATATGCGATTTTCATGGATCGCCCTTCATACGCCGCATTGTAATGCCAATTTACTTTAAACGGCAAGTTTTCTCGCTTCGCTCGCCCGGATCCAAGTCACGGCGAGTTTCGGGACTTCGGACCTCGCGTGACTAAACATCCTTGAGTCTATCCACCGCATAATAGCCAATACACTTTAATAAGAAAGCATCCAGAATTCAAACTGCGCAATTGCAAACACGTCGTGAAGAAAGAACACTACAACCTTTATCACACCACACCACCATGATCGCAGTACTATATCATAATGGAGCTCCGGAAAGATACTAGGGTGAAATTTCTTCCCCTAACTTATGACGTCACGCTCGTGACCAATTACGAACCCCTCGTCCCCTCCACCGTGGATTTCCCCTTCGCCGGAGCGGCGCGAAGTGCCGGTTTGAACGACTTCCTTAGGTGGTACCGTATACTGGACTTAAGCCGAAGTGTCTACTTTCACATTAAGTACTTGGCGGTCCTTAACTATTTGGCGTTTTGACAACCGGTCGAAATAGACGAAAGCATACAATTCCGTGGTTGGAGTCGGTAACTATTCGCCTATCCGCGAGGCGCTGCGTCCTAAGCACAATTGCCAACGTTTCACCCTGAGGAAGTTCGCAGCATGGCGGCCGAAACGTTGGCGTATACAGCTAGGGCGAGGCGTCTCCCGATCAGACAAATACGCGCAAGTTTTCTTGATTTTCAAAAGCGGGGGCTCGGAGAGTCGAGAGCCCTGGCTACGTCACGGCTAAAAAGGGCGTACCAGCTGTGGACAGACTGTGACCTTACTCTCCAGACTGTGAACTTAACTCGCGTGCCACGAGAAATGCTACGGGTGTTTTGAAAGTACGAGATGGTTGTTGCCAGCGTTGCAAATTGGTACGTCGAACCTAAGTATCTCAACGTGCCGTGCTATTCAGCGCTGGGTGAGAACTAGTGAGCTCGTGTATCAATAAAACTTTTTGGCCATGTTGGTTTGGAGACGGTATGTTTGTTTGGTTTATATATGAAGATCGCATAGTACCCAATATATTATAGGGAGTCCAGTTTTCAAGATTGTGCATATCTTCTAGCGTTCAGTGGGAAATATTGTTATTGAATTATCGTTCATGTCCTCGCGACAGGAAGTCGATTCCTTCACGAAGAACACGATTAGGAATAATAGCCGTAATAAATCTAGAGCTGATTTGCCTTTGCAAGTAGCTTTTATTCTTCCGGAGTAACTACTTTCTTACCAATTCTTGCCAAGAACGTTCTTTTCCGTCCGTATTCATAATTCAACTTGAGTTTTGGTTAGGGTTAAGATCCCAAAATGTATGAAATCTTGCGCAGAATACACTTCTCCCCGTAGTACGTCACGCACAGTTTTAAATGTTTTTGACGATAATTAAGTAATAAATAACATTAGAAGTTGGATAGAGAAACAGGTGAATGAAGTTCAATACATATTAACATAATATATTATATTTACTCGTGTCGTAAATTTCTAGATAACATTTTGGGTTTATTCAGTTCTATTTTTCAATAGAACCGATTTTTTTTTCTTAAATTACGGTCGAAAAAGTGTTTATCACAGAGTACAACGGTTAGTGGCGAGGCCAGTGTGCTCATCGAACCCATTTTGAAAATTGAAAATTATTCTGTTCTTATGAAGAGTAGAACTTAATAAGGGCAAAATGTTAACTAGATATTGACGACCCAAAGAATCTGCCGTTAATCTTTGTTGAACTTCATTCACGTGTTTCTCTAACCAATTTCTGGTAATCTTGTACATGATGATGTGAAGAAATGATTTTACGAAACTTTGTGCATGTGGTAATAAAATATTTTAGTCTCTCTCTTTACTGTTTCTCTCGTTATTAATAGTGAAAGTTTTTAAACAATAAATTTAGCCAAGTAACAAAACTGAAACCTATAAGATATTGAGTACCTACTTTACAATTCCTTATCGGAGATGGAGAGAAGGAAAGACCTGAACACTACTATTTCCCACAAAGCAGTAGTGTTTAGGGCGAGTAATTTCTGGTAAAAAAACTAATGATGCTAACACAGTACGTACTTTATCGCCATTAGTAATGGCTATGTACTACTATTTATTCCACAATTTCTCTTCACAAATTATTTTTTGTAAAATATTTGATGCAAAAAATAAGCAGAATGTAAGAAAATAAAATGTTTAAAAGTTAAAAAAGAATACAGCAATGATAGTGTTAGCAAACAAATACATCGAAAAATATACACTGGTAATTATTAAACACTGTGGTATTGTACAAATATAAATTTTCAGCGTTTATATTTCCGCGAACGAAAAACAGCCGTCATTATCGTGTTATCTGTGCGGCGTTACAATAATACGTAACAACCATCAACAGTGACGCTCATCTATTCGTTTTCACAATTAAAGGATGCAATTTAAAATGAAATAATATAAGTAAATAATAATATTAATAATAATAATAAAATGAGATATAAAATAATATAGAAATTCTATCTTACGTAGCATCCAAGTGCGTAAATGGGATGAGGCCATAGAAGGCTAGCAATCTTTATTTCAAATAGGTTTTAAATAATTTCTAAAAGATTAAGATGTAAACGCATGCCAAAAGCTCCATTGTAAGAAACTAACAAAAAAATATTAAATAATATACACATTCTAACTTAAATAGCTTCCAACTGCCTCAAAACACCTAAAATTACGATTAAGAAGCGCAGTATTTTCAGAGCGGGCGACTAACTTCGACGCCCAATTACTCCAAAAATACTTATAGTTTCGAAAAATCCAACATAACCTATTTGAAAACCTGTTTTTAATGAACACATTTCATTAATAAAAAAACTGAATCTTCATAACTGTAGTAGATAAATATTTCGTTTTTTTTTTTTTTTTTTTCTTCTTCAATTTTCAAGTGCTCTGAGATAGGGGGATGCGAATTAAGGTAAAGAGCGCGCGTCTGACCGTTGGCGGGGGCTGCGTCGGGCGGGCAGGCGCGGGGCGCGGGCGCGGCTCATGAGGAAGACGACGGCGTCGGCATCGTGCAGGGAGTGGTCGCCCGTCACCCGGCAGGCAGCCGGGGCGGCCGGCGGCCGGCGCTCGCAGGCGGCGCGCTCGCCCGCGTCCGCGCGGAAGTCGCGCAGCCAGGCGTAGCGTCTGCGCACGGCGCGCCAGTCCCACACCAGGATGGTCTTCGCGGCGGCCGGCGCGGCCCCTACACGCGCACATACACATGGGCACGGCGTTAACATGACAGCGACGCAGAAAAAGCATACGTGCTATTCGTGCACCGATGCAAATACGTTTTCTATTTCTCAGAAACCAAAGAGACTATTTTTCAAATACTGCTAATCTTGCGATTTTATTTTTAAAATTTATTTTTATTAGGGGCTTAATTTAAAATTTTAGCTGTCTCGTGGGCATGAAGGCTCATGGGTTCGAATCCCGCCCTGAGCATGGAGGTTTGTGTGTGTCCGTGTACCGTTACCTTTACCCCAGTGTTACTTACAGTGGTTGCTGAATGGCCTTAGAACTTGAAAAGCCTAAGAACAAGAACAATCATAATTGCAATTCCAGTACCGATGCAAATACGTTTTCTATAACTCAGAAACCAAAGAGACTATTTTTCAAATATTGCTAATCTTGCGATTTTAAAAATTGAATTTTATTAACGGCTGTAGCTGCCTCGTGGGCATGAAGGCTCATGGGTTCGAATCCCGCCCTAGGCATGGATGTTTGTGTGTGTCCATGTACCGTTACCTTTACCCCAGTGTTACTTACAGTGGTTGCTGAATGGCTGTAGTACTTGAAAAGCAGATGCAGCAAAATCATACTTGCAATTCGAGTACCGATGCAAGTAAGCTTTCTATAACTCAGAAACCAAAGTTACGATTTTCCAAATATTGCTAATCTTGCGATTTTAAAAATTGATTTTTATTAAGGGTTGTAGCTGCCTCGTGGGCATGAAGGCTCATGGGTTCAATTCCTGCCCGGGGCATGGATGTTCGTGTGTGTCCGTGTACCGTTACCTTTACCTCAGTGTTACTTACAGTGGTTGCTGAATGGCTTTAGTACGTACTTAGAAAGCAGATGCAGAAAAATCATACTTGCAATTCGTTTACCGATGCAAATAAGTTTTCTAAAATTCGGAAACGAAAATGTGTATTTTTTAAAAAAAATACTGCTAATCTCGCGATTTTTTAAAATTTATTTTTATTTATGTGAAACTTCTACTCATCTTTCAACTATTTATAGTTAAAATGACGGGAAGGGATTCTGGAACTCAAGAAAACGTGCGCTGATAATCTTTTCCCCCCATACGTCACATACAGTTTTTACTGCTTTTTTTACTGAATAAATCTAAATCTAAAAGGTAGGAGTACGTCCATAAGCGGACTCATTCACAATGCAAACGTAAACATAAGCATAGCGCATTGACATGAACATTAACATAAGGGATAGACTCAAGCATTCACAATGTTCAACATAAACGTAAGCAAAATAAGAGTTTGTATTGGCTGTGAGACATTCTGATTTACTATTGGTTGGATGTGAGAATCAATTTCAAGGTATCCACTATGTCCATGACCCATATGGCGTTAGTTCTTTTATCGACTTCGCTCCGATTTCGATTCTCGATTTTGAGTTACCGTTCCGTGAATGGTTCATTTCTTACGTCTTAAGCCCAGAAACTTGAAGCTTGCAAGGTTTTAAGTTAGCATCTTCTATTGTGCTTATGCGAACGCATTGTGAATTCTTTCATTAAGGTCATGTACACTTTTTTGAAAATTTTAGTAGTTTTCGCTCAATACTGCGTAAAATATATGCGATTTAAAAAAAATTACTAAAACAAGATTTTCTCAAAAAACGGCTCTTAATTTGGTTTTTAAACTTTTGGTTCAAAAATTACAAAAATGTAAACGTAAAGATTTTTGTGAATTCTTTTGTTTTACAAAAAGTACACAAATGTAATTGATTTGAAAGATCTCTCACGCCATTAATATGCACGTTTCCAGCAATTTGTAAATACTATTGTATTTGTGAGTTAAAGTGTTTCAAAGCCTTTCGAAAACTCAAACACTTTCTTTGAATTTCGAATTTATAGTAGAGCTTAAACGTCATTTTCTTAAAAACGGATCCAAATTTTTCGAAGAAAATTGCTATTTAGAACGAGGTTTTACTTTACTTTTATAATATTAAAATAATATTTCCGTTCTACTATTAGGAAAAATAATTAAGAAAATTTAATTTGGGCGGCGATAGACGGCAACAGGCAAGAGTATGTGGCAAGTCCGAACAGGAAAAACGTATATATTATAATAAGAAGGTATATTTATAATGTATTACAAAACGCGTAGTCGTCACAAATAATGTGAGAAAGTATGCGATCTTTAGCACCACTAGTTTTGACTGCTTAATAGTCGTTCTGACAATCACATAAATAAGTGGATAAGGTAATAATAATAATAATAATAATAATAATGATAATAATAATAATTTTTCGTAGAGTACTGATTTAATGTGAGGTGTAACAGGCCGTAGGACCTTAAAACAATGTACGGTTATCTAACGTTTAAGGCTAGTGTATGCACGAAATAATTGCGTATTGCTAACGGAAACTTTTACCTTCTCTTTTGTAATTAGCCATGTCGTGTAGGTCAGGGAAAAATGAATGGGCATGGACAATCATTGTCCACCAAGCGTACAAAGTTGCTGCCAGTACAAAATCCCAATACATCGTCGGTCCCAGATTTTCCAACGCTGCGACAACAAAAACGTCGACAAACGATCACAAGTTGGCTGTTGACAAAGAACTACAGCCCCTAGAATTCTAGAGCGCCTTGCCCATAGAATGCAGTACGATGTAAATGGGCGACAGTGTTGTCAGTTATCCGCTACCACACAGAACAAGGTAGAAAACAGATCCAATGCCCTTAATAACATTGAATCACTTCGTTCACCCAAGTACTACGATATATTCATATTTAAGAATTATTATAAACATTTGTATAATATTCTGTGTGTATTTAAGTATTTTTGTTACCAAGATGCGTAGTTTCCATAAAGTATTGAAAAACATAGTAATGCCTGCGTGAATTTAAAGGGAAAAATTAATGATATTGATATTGTTTAATGAAAATAACATAACTTGAACAAAACACATTAAAATATGACCAATAGATGTTCATCAGTATTACTAAGCAATGGTAGCACATTTACGACGCAACACTAGATGTGGTATATAGAATGAAAAAGTGATAGAAACCTTTTTTATTTCTCGCACTTAATTAAAACTGTGAATTTTTGGCACAAAAACCCTTATTGCTGGGCCTTTGTAACAAAATAGTGGATAAATCTTGTTGCCATAAATAGTAAATTATTTCCTCTGACACGTGCAGTCAGACTCCATGATTTGTGAGCCCTTCATACCGAAAAGTCGATTATTGGCAAAATGTTTGCCTCTCTGTCCGTCGTCCGTTCGTCCGTCCATCCATCCGTCCTCCGTTCGTCCATCAAACCGACTGTCCGGCCGGCCGACCGGCTGCCTGTCTGTCCGTCCGTCTGTCTGTCTGCCTGTGTCCGTCCGTTAGTCTGTCCGTCCGTTAGTCTGTCCGTCCGTCAGTCTGTCCGTCCGACAGTCTGTCCGTCTGTCCGTCTGTCAGTCTGTCCGTCTGTCAGTCTGTCCGTCTGTTAGTCTGTCCGTCCGTCAGTCTGTCAGCCTTTCAGTCTGTCCGTCTGTCAGTCTGTCAGTCTGTCCACCTGTCCGTCTGTCCGTCTGTCCGTCTGTCCGTCCGTCCGTCCGTCTGTCCATCTGTCGTCTGTCCGAAAACCAAACGGTTTTGGACAAAAATGAGCTCGAATTCGTGCTTCTTGAGAAACGTTCAAATGATATTTCGTCAACAACAGCTCCAAATTTGTTAATGAAAATGTCAGCTTGTAGCATCAATACTTAATTTCTCGAATATTTTACGAATATATGGAGTAATATTTTTATTACGTGGAAAGTTATATAATGCTCTGAAAAATCGTTATATAGATTTTAAAGCTAATGCACGTTTTAAGTTCCCATAATATCACAAATTCTTGTTTTCATTTTTTAACGCTCTTCCGTCCGCCCGCCCGTTCGTTTGTCTGCCGATCTGTCTGTTTCCTGATCGATATACCTCTACCCGATACCCTTCGGTTTTGGAAAGAATTCTTGAGATTTTGAAGTATTTTACTTGATGCTCTAGAAGTTTTTCAACCTATTCTCAAAAATGGCTCCCAATTTTTTCTTTAACTTGTTTAAAATAATATAGTGAAAGACCCTTATAAAAGTGCCCACGTCCTATTTTCACGGTTAACTCTCAATTTTCGAAAATTACCAAAGGTTGAAAACGTTTTGGACGTCCACATTAACTATATTATTGAAAGTAAGAGTTTTTTCTTTAAATGAAGTTTATTATCCATAATTAATCCTTTAATATGAACATTTAAGAAAGTAGTTTTTGTGAAATTTTCAGTAAAAAACGAGCAATTTTGAAAACAATATTTTCTCAAAAACGTCTTAATGTTTTTTCTTTAAATTTTGTATACGGATAGAGCTAAATGCATATACTAATGTGATATCAATGCCATTTTTACGTATTATTATTTTAAGAAATTGTAATGTAGTGAATTCGTTAAAAAATAACTCCCACAACATTGATATTTATATCACAGGCTTTCTTCATACATTATTTTTATGGGTGCACATTTTTCAAATTATTTCTCATGTTTTCAAAGAATGAAAAGTTTTCTGTAAAAGTAAGCCCTAAATTACACATTTTTAGAAACTCTCAGACGACAATTTCTGAAAAGCCCCGCTAAAAGTTTCAATGAAATTTGCATATATGCCGAGGTTTTATCCTTCTATAATAGTTATATTTAAATTATATTATTAAAAGACCGAACAATTGACAAAATATGGGGGAAAGAGTCTTTTAGGTGCTGATAGGCGGAGCCAGGAAAACGTGATGCGAAAGGTTATGCAGACAGATTCGTAGATCGTTTTATGTACGTTTCATAGACTTCGTTTACTAAAATATATGATCATGTTGATCAGGTATAATAACAAATAAGATTTTATAAAAGTCCATATGTAAATAAATACAACTATATCTTAGTTGAGTATTGTCTTAAATATGAGGATACCTTTCAATTATTATCGTTCACAATCTTCAGCATTCGAAATGATTTGGGTATACCTTTTACATTGGGTTACAATGGCAATGGCTCAGGTATTAATGGCAATCAATGGTACTACTAGCCTTTGAAGGACCTGAAAGGAGATATATAAATAAGCTATTTGATCACCACGCAACAAGCATCAGATTTGAATATTGTCTGCTCATACATGCTGATCTTACATGCCTCGTGGAGTTTCATTTAATATCATTTGAAAACTTCTTGTGAACGTTCAGCAAAGAAAGCCGTCGGATAAATATTTGTTTTTTGTTTTGGCAACTGTTACCATGAATATACGTCAAAATATCGGAAAACAGATTTTTCTTCATGATATTCTGCACTAAATCTGAAATTGGAACTTTATATTGTGTAATCAAAACAATAAAATATTCAGAATTTTATTTGCTACCTAGACCAAATTTATGAAATATCTAATACTTGGATACTATGGTACTAGTTATATTTAATTAGTAATTACATAATACTATACTTATAGACATCAGTGGTTCATGGACTACCATTGTCAAACAAATGCGAATCTATAAAATGTGGAATTATGGGGATTTAGTGCACTCTGTCGCCATAGTTTGAAACTTCTTCCATTTCGACTTAAACGTCTGTGCCAAAACTTCATCGTCTTCACCGGCTATTGATCGAGAGTTAATTGTCGATTGCAGTGCTCTACGCCTTGATTGAAGTCCCTATTGAGAGATTTCGATTCCCTTATGAGAGTCTACGGCTTCTGTAATTTCATTTATCGCTTGACTTTATAACATCGATTATTACTAAGTTAATTCAATTTTATCTCTCGATCGATGTAATGGAAGTGTCCAATCTATATAGCCCATGCAAGTTGTGACACATAGTAACTAGAGGGACTCCCTCCAACTTTTTACGGTAATTGAGAAGGAATCCACCAAAGTGTGGGCTTTGTAAACACGAGAATTTTAAATATTTTGCTTCTCTTCCAACCTCATTTGCTTTTGTTTCAAACATAATTCACCTGCATATCAAGATATATGAAAATACTTTTGGTTTCTATATATGTGTTTAAACTGAACCAAGCATTGAGTTCTGTACACTTTACTGATCTTGAAGCGATGCCTCAGAAGCGTTATTTTCAGTAAAATATACTTGGGACAAATATACCAGTAAGCGGGTCATACAGTGTAATTGTCTGTAGTCAAGCATATGGTATTAAAAAAAAAGTAAACATCGTGAATAAGATATACATTTTCTGTTGAAATGTGCATGTTTGAACGGTTATAGCCTTTTTAAACCCAACATCATTACAATTTTGGATGTAACCTTACACCCAAAGACTTGCTTGCGCCACGTGATGAAACTACAATCGATAGCTACTTGAAGAACAAAATAATAAACAAGTGACGTTTAAGCGTTCATTCTATTAGTTTTACGATTTTATTAAAATATAGTATTTGTACTATAAAATCGGTGAACATAACCGGCAAGTTAAACCACATCAAGGACATACTTCCTTTCATTTAAGGCAAAACTCACAAAACATGTTTAGTAGAAATATGAAATTGCTTTCCAACCGAAACCTCTTAAGTGTTTTAAATATAAAGATCATGAAGTAGTCTAAAATATGAATTACAGAGGTAAGTTCTTCTCTTATAACTCTTGCGCGTGTTATTGAGAATGATTCTTGTAAATTACCTGAAGAAAACGACAATGATGAGAAGCCCAACTATCAGTAGGAAAGTAAACTAATAGTGAAGTTGACTTCACACATTTCGATACTTTGTAGATACAATATTTTAGTACGTACACTTGAGAACTTTTCATTGAAGATTTAGGTACGTTTATGAACATCGTGCAATATTAAGCGCATTTTTGTGATTTGTGTATTTTAATCCTTAAATATTAAATATCGCACTCGAAATGTGAATCATTATAAATTTTATAAATTATTAAGAAGACGGAAAGTAATGAAGTAAAAAAACACAAAATATTGATTTGTCGACGCAATTTAACCGAGAAACAACAAACCTGAAAATACACTGGTGTAGAAACGTCTCCCTTTTATCTTGGGTAAAGAAGGTACATTCGGAATCTAGGGCGTTCTGGTGTTAAAAATAGCGCAAAAGCTTACTTTCGTAGCGCATTATCAGGATGGCAACCGTGAAGAAGTAGGTAAATTGATTTTTTCTGGTAAAATTATTTAAGTGGTTGTTTAGTTCGAGAAAATATTCTTCTTTGTCGTGGAGAAGTGACGAAGTCTTCTAACTCATACGAAAAGAGAAAATGTATAAGTTATAATGCTCAGAAAAAAGAAAATGTATAAGTTATCTTTTAAAGGGAAGTTTACTTTCCAGTAAAGCGATAATTTTATTAGTGATTTCGGGCGCGTCAACGGACAAGGCCATTATTCCCGTAAGTGTGGTGCGTGTTTTTATCGCGTGGGGTGGCGGATATCGTCCCCTCCCCCGCTGGATGGCGAGATTCGGTGTTGATCTACCCGTCAGCTTGCGGGAATTTTCCTCAACAAGGTGTCTCCCACCAGCGGGGTACCTCACCAGCTGACAGAAACTCTAAGCTCCCGACTAGTCTCCCAACATGTATGTTGCGTGTAAGTTGGGAAGTGTGTTGTGTGTAAGTGAAAGGTGTATCAACTAGTTCAAGTGTGCGCACAATTCGGTTTGTTTCTTTAAAACGATATAATTTGTCATTGTTTTCCCCATGGCCAATTCAATCATTATCGAATAATCATAGACATCGATATCTTATTTACAGGTCGTAGATTGGATAATAATGACATAACTAGCTGTAGAGAAAACAATAAAAAAATGTATTCTTTCGATATCAGACTTCATCAGACGTTGGATGGCATCGGGGTTATCTGGCGATTCCTTACTGCCGTATTTATTGTGACGTAGTGAAATAAGAAATAAATTTCAATAACAAAATAAAAATAATATATTCAAAGATTATGTACAAGTTACAATGAATTGCTAATATTAAAACACTCCGGCAACCTTTTCCTTTCGGAACACTGCTTTACCGCAGAAAATACAAGCCACGCGTGATGCGCGCCGTCGGACCTCTGTCCCGTGACAATTACCGTCACATGGCCTGACGCCAAAAGTTAACCCGGTCGTGGCGACCGTGTGCCTACAGCACGTGAGATTGTCTGGCCCTTACTCTCCGGACATCTCGCCCTCACTCCTACACCCTCCTTGTACATACACGTACAAGCTACCCGATGCAAACTGAATGAGAACGCGGGCGCAGATGGCGCCGCGTTAAATAGTTGAGGCTGACACCCCCACCACTGTTCCATAGATAGACTCGCACTGGCGCGAGGCTCGCAGGCCAGCCTTTGGTTTACGCCCACACACAGAGAATTCTCAGGTTGGCTGCCTGCTTCCGGTTGAGGCACGCTAGCTAGCCTCCTCGGAGTTTACAGCCAACGGTATTTTTGTGGCTCTGCGGCTCTACATGAGTCAACCGCCAGAGCGCAAACTCCGGATGTTCAGGCTTAACCCCTCCTTCCTCCCCCGCAGCGTACTTTCACCAACCTAACGGTTCTGGCCCTCGTGTTAACGACGCCACATTATGTATAGTAATGCTCAATTTCTTTCTAACCTAACGTTTATATTTCGAAATCGTATTTATGAAATTAGATGGTTCAATTCTTTTTCAAAATTATTTTTTTCTATAGTTACACCCTTGTTTTTACGTCATAATTTGTCAGATATTGCCCAAACATATTTGGCGGAGTTGATATGCGCAGTGGACCGTGAATTGATAGATGGGATGTGTTGCATATCGTACCCCGTCATCCTTTCATAACACTTGACGAAGGACCACCACTACTAGGAAGCTCGTGGAACTTGTTTGTAACAACAAAGCTAATTAATTGGGAGTTTGTCACCATCACTTAGAAATCAATAGAGGCAATGTAGTTAATTCATATAATTAAATGATTAAATTGTTACAAAGGTTAAATGATGAATCTGGTATTCTGCGCGAAGGCATACTTCATTGAATTCTACTAATACAAATGACGCAAATGAAATTTGGCATGAAGTGCCGTGATTAATAATCTATGAACAAATAAATGAAAAGATAGTTGTGAGGGGTTCACCTTGAAATGAACACGTGTGTAAGGAAAGCTGTAATGAACGTTGTAAGAAGAGACATGGAAATTACGTGCGATGCCTGGAAGAACCGCCGTGCGTGCTGATGCAGTAGTTAGGCCACTTCCAGTGGTCCAGGTGGGGATTTCTTGTTACCACCAGAGGTTGAATGGTAGGTTGACAAACCTGCCATACGCCAGGAAACTTTGCCGTGTTCGTGACATATGAAATATGACGTATGTTCTGGCTAGAATGCTTGTCTGCACAGTCACTGATTAACCAAGAACATGAACACTCTATCTTTGTGCATTATGCACGAATGACGTTGTTGCTGTCAAAATAAACAGTTTGCAGCATACGCATATCACTCGCGCAACTTTTCTTGAACGATCATCTTGCTTCCCCCTCCCTGACTCAATAAACAGTTGAAGGCTTGCAGCGAGCAATGACAACATTCCAAACACATCTTCATTTGCGAGAAATAGAAACAGTTTTCTTTTGTAGGCGAGAACTTCTATCCGTTATTGTCTCCAAAAAACTAAAGAAATGACCGAAGCAGGTAAAGATCTGTCACAGGAGATACTTCGAACTCCTGAGAAAGTTAGAACGCAAATTATTGACAATGTTGCGAAGGTATGACTGATTCTCCAGAGTTTGGCATTGCTTCATAAAATCTAGTAGCCGATTTCGTAACTAATACCCCCACTGTACTCCTATTTCTTCCATCCATAGTTCAAGAAAAATTTCGCGAGTAATACCCTCACGTTAGATGTAATTAGTTCACAGCTCAGGCGATTGTAAGAAGTTCACAGTTCAGGTGACTGTAATTAGAATGATTAAAATATGTTGAACTGCAGAAGCGGCAATTTAAGTCTCGCACACGTGCGCATTGAATACACAGCGCATTGATGCGAGCGTGATATGACTGTGGTGACAAATCACGGAGGAGCGAATGCCATTTACTGTAATTGATTATTTAAAGCAAATCGTACAATATACACTATTGCACTGACTTTAAGCAACTTACACACGCGTGCATTGCAATGTGAAAAGTAGGAGAATGAGTGGGAGCTCGCGCGACACATCTGCCTGCGACAAGGTTCTCTCTCGAACTGATCTGCAGGCGACCGTTGGTTCCGCGCGCTTTTGGCTTGAAGCCAATAGAAACGCTTGTTACAATACATTGTACTTAAACTTATTCCATTTACAAACAGGATATATTACCAGGTTCCTAAAACATATTCAACTGTGAAAATTATGATGCTAGTTTTAGGTTTTAGGCTAAATGCACCGAAAAATACTTGTAGGAAAATTCAATAGATCGCAGCACTATCACAGGGAAATTTACTTTACTGATAACGTCTGAACCAATGGTCCGATTTTCAATTTGTAAACGTCTATTGACCCCTTTTTAAAATAGAATTTACGCTACGACAACCTTTTTCCAAAAATGTGGCCTTATAGCGAGATGGCGACATGCTTCCTGAATCCAACGCCGTGACAATCATGCAATTCGGACGAATAGAAGCGTCGTAAAGTGAAATTTACGAAAACACCACGCCTGCCCCCCACTTCCACTTCTGTGCCGTTGCGTCACCCACCCGTCCGTTGTGGGCCCTCTGTCAGCGCGGTGGCACGACCAGGCCCGACGTAATGGGGACAGCCCCGACGGACGGACGGACGGACGGATTGCTTATATCGTACTATATAATCCATCGAATCTTCACTTCGATGCCTGTGTTTCCAAGATTTTGTGAAACTTCTTTATATTTCACGGAGAAAATCTTGAATTTTCTCTGAAGGCTATATACCCTAGCATAGTTCGCAGCTTCGCACACTGGGGGTGCTTGAAAACCACCCAAGTGAGCCCGGAAAACGAGCTTAGAACACCTCATAAGCCAGTAATCAACGAAGATTAATTGACGGGGATCGTGGAGGAAATTATCGATGACTAGGATGAAATGACGAAAGCGAATATATAATTAGTGCAAGAATCGGACGTCAAATGTATCGTTGGAGTGTGTTGGGAACTTTCAGGAACCAGCAGGTCGATATCCTAGCAGATAGTGAGTAGCCGGTTATATCGGGTGGAGATCCCGCTCTTCACGCCACACTGTCCATCAGATTGTGGAATCGACCCCCGTGCAAGTTGACTCATAGTCTTGTGGATAAGGGCATGCCTTGGACCATCTGCCCCCTCGCGGACGGGACAAGACACGCGCCAATCCTCTGCCCACTGATTGACGAGCGCAGAGCCGTCAGATAATGGAGACGTTCTTCCGGATTTTCAACTGCTGAGGGATTCTACGCCCCAATTGTAGCCACTGTTCGGTCTGCATAGAGGAGGGATCAGGGAGCATTGTTGCCTCATCGTGTGTTAAGGGTCGAGTCAAGTGAGAGGAGATAACACACTCGAACACAGCCAAAGTCGAAATGTAACGAAGATGGTGATTCGCAAAGTAACGGATCATAGCTAGTCGGAGTCCATGGCTAGTCAGAGCCGGGGATCGACCTCCAGCAGACCGGCTTCCGCAGGCTACGCGCCAGCATCGCGATCGAATCCCAGTGGAGAAAAAATCTACCAATTCACCAGGACGTCGATCAACCTGACGCGCCCCGGCAGGGTCGAAGAACGCAAGAGACGGCACACGGGCGACTCAGAGTCGCACTGCACGATTATCGTCCCAGCAAGTCGATCAAGTGAGAGATCGATCCCCGCTCATCGCCAAGTGAGTCGCGGATCTAATCCCGGAGGGGGCGCAGACCGGCCCACGTTTTTCGTAGCCCGCAGCGGGGCTTATTCGCTGCCCGAGAGGGCCTCGAGGTGCAATAGTACAATGAATTCGATGGACTCCTCACCATGCCACACACGCTCAATCAAGGTCGCGGAAGTCGCGAACCGCCTGCAGTAAAGTAGAGTCACCGGCCTGGGGGATCGCACCGCCCCGAAGTAGATTCAAATATACGAGATAGCGCGACGACTGCCGCAAGTCAGATCCAGACCGGCTGCTCGGGTGAGAGTGCGACTCGGCATAGCCTCGATGCAAACTGACCACGTTCCCGCCACCGCATCCCGTCAAGTGATCTGTGGACTATTCCGCGGTGCGCTGATGTATCAACTATATGTAACGCCCGTGTATCTTTGCTCGCAATCAGGCCCGGCCCTGCCTCAATTCCGTCACAGTTTCCCTTTCCGCACAGTCCTTAAATCCGGTCACAGGTCTCTCTCTCGCCCTCAGTCCCTTTCTCGCGCCCATGTTCGGGTCGCTCCTCCGCGCCCGTCCGTCAGGGCCGCGCTTCGTGTCCCCCGATCCTGTGCCCGGTCAGTCTATTCGTCAGTCTTCCGTCAGTCTTCCGCTAGTCCTTCATCAGTTCTTTAACCCGCTCCGGCAGTCGTCGTCAGTCCCATCCGTCGTCATCCGTCGGTAGCTCTGTCCGTCATTCCGTCCCGGTTCAGTTTCGCCTCCCCGTCGCGTCGAGGTCCCCGGTCCCCCCCGTGCAAGCCCTTCCCGCGTCACCTCCGTCAGTCCGTCCGTTAGTCCGATCCGTCAGTCCCTCCCCGTCCGTACGCCGTCAGTCTGTCTTGTCAGCAACTCCCTCGCTCCCGCGCGTCCCCGCTGCTGGTCTCCTGTCACAAGTCCTTTAGGGTCGCTGTACAGTGCGGCGGTAGCCAGTCCATCCATTTAAACGCTCGCACTCGAGACCAGTTTGCAGTCCCGCTCTATTCCAAATGGAAATTCCCTTTCTAATTTCAGCGAAAACGCGACCTAACGATCCCGGGTCACGTCCGTCCAATTGCTCGCGTGCGCAGTTGCTCGGACAATTGTTGCTCCGTGCTCAGTTTCCGGTTTAACATTTTTTTCTACCTTCTAGCGCTTCAGAATACAGGCGGTCCTTATTTCCGAGTTCAGTCCGTCCAATATCACGTACAGTAGCCGATAGCATATCGTATTTAACGGTCGTGTCGACTGCGTCTATGGGCCTGATTTTGTTGTGCTCACGGTTGCAATCCATCCGTCAGTCCGGTCCGTCAGTCCGCCGTCCCCGTCGTAGTCAGTCCAGTCTCTCCATGTGTGGGTGCTACGCAATTGTTTTTCATTCTTTAGCATAGAACTCATAAACGCTTCCGCTGAATTCTTCGTGTATCTTTCGTCGATGTGTGCTTTACACTTTTTAGCATACTGATAACACGGCACACATTTTTACCTATTTAACATGGATAACCACTATAAATTTATTCTATGTAGTCACACGTCACAATTTATTATTTTATGAACAACTTTGTTTTTTATTTCTCATACAGGTTACTGCAAACATAAAGGAGGGCGGTCGCTGTTCATGAAGTAAGCGTCTCTCCTTATTGGGCTCGTGTAATAATGTTAAGATACGATAGATGCAAAAGGTTTTCGAAGAAAAGATATTGGAAGAGTAACCGTTTCTTCTAACTCTCTCTCTCTGCCCCGTCAATTATTAATCGAGGATAGATAGGTATCGTGATCAGTATTTGTCATGAATCTACACTCTTATACTCAATACAAATCTAAATTTTGATCCTAAAAGATAAGAAATTACAAATGGTCTATTTATTAATTTTATCAAATCACAAGGGGATAGTTGATTTAAATTTCAAATACAGAAGCCAAACGAGTGATGGCATTTACGGAAAAAACATTATACGCACTTCTGAAAGGGAGTATGACTGTGGCCAAGTTGGTCATTTAAAATTGGTTTAACATAATGATAACCCTGTTTAAGCAGAGGTAATCAGATTGAAGAAAATCCTAACAGTTCCAGAAAGCGTACTACCTGCTTGCTCGAGCGCAAGGAGAAGGGATATCATCGGCTGCACCAGATTGCTGCGGTATAAGCTATATTGTAGAGCTCCATGGTTATCTTCCTACAATCTGATATTTCTCCTTTGTACGAGTTTGATCTTGGAAAGTAATGGATTGAAATTACGTTAAATATTTGCCGTACAATAATGTATAGACAGTTTTCATTATTCCGATCTATTACAGGCAGAGATGAACACACACACACACTGACTCTCTTCTCACACAAACACACATTGAGATTTCGGGTAGAGAAACAGAATATATTCCTATATTTTTCGTTCAGTTATAATTGAATAGTTTATATAACGACCACGGTCTGGTACACAGAACAAACGGTTGGAACGTCGGGCCAACTTGCAGGTGTGTTGTCGGTTTAAGTGCCGAGAGCGGAGCGTTAGTCTGGCGGCAGGCTCTCGGAAATGGCACCCTACCAGCCGAAATTCGTTGTACACGCCCAAAACAAGAATGTGTTTTTGTGTAACAAATGTGTTTTGCTGACCGGCCACTTTCTCCAGCGCGGGAGGACTGTCACGTGAAATTGCGGCCGATAATAAGGTTAGCGCTACAAATCGCTTGGCGGGATTTGATTCTAAACGAGATTGGGAAAAATCTTCGGTGCTGATGCTCATTTGTCTCCGAGATGCGGTTGTGGCCCGCAAGCCTCAACTATGCGAGTTGTGTCCTCTCGCATAGAACTACAGGCCAGAAGCGGCGACGCGAAATAAGATGAAAATTAATTGTTTCAACGCATAATGGCAAAATAACTATCTGTTCTGACTTCAGGGAGTGAAGAGGAATGACTTCGATACATGGGACAAGACACGCATTCTAAGCAAGAAGCGTTTATGAGTAGAACGCGGGTAGAAACACAGAGGCCGATCGTTTATCGAAATGAAATTGGTAGAAGCAGAATAGGTCATGAACCCATCTTGGAGGAGAGGAGAAGAACGATGATCATAAGGGTGTCATCTCTTGTTATTTGTTAATACAAGCATCACTGTCGCTCATCGCAGGCCAGTACCCCATAAAGCTGAAAAGGATTACCGTTATTTTTTTAAGTTGCTGAATTTATTTGGCAGAACTAAAAATAATCTTAGAACGTAGAACGCTTTTAACCCGCCGGGCCTGGCCGGCCACCGCGCTGACAGAAGGGCCCACGACGGAAGCGAGTAAGGTGGGGTGACGCAACGGCCAGAAGTGGAAAGGGGGGGCAGGCGTAGGTGTTTTTCGTAATTTCACTTTACGACGCTTCCTATTCGTCCGATTGCATGATTGTCACGCGCGTTGATTCAAGAAGCATGTCGCCATCGCGCTATATAAGGCTA
>BOPP01000054.1:6116768-6158038 GCA_017312745.1 Gryllus bimaculatus
TCTGATTCAGTCCGTCGATTGTGAAAACTATGAGCAGTGTTGCTCCAAATGCATCGGGCGGTTGTTCTTTTCATCGCCACCTGCGTGCACAGGACTAGGATCAGGCTAGCACGAACGACCTGGACTCGCGTAAAGTGGGCCGGGGAGGCGGGGGGCCCCGGGATTTCAAGTCCAAGATATGCACTGGGAGCAAGTGGTTGCAAATAGACAACATGGAGAGATGCTCACACCAAGTTTCACTGATCGGCTCGCTTCCTCGGTGTTTTTCTCCGCTTTACACTTTCCTGCTACATTCCACGTGTCTATTGCGTCTGTTCATTTCGAGCGCACGTCATTCTTATTGTTTGGGAGCTGACTCGATCTGCGAGAGGCTGAGCGAATTACGCCTCAATGTTCTTGAATAAAGCTGCCCCCTCCGCCCTTAAATTCAACTACCTAGCTGTCGCCAAAATATAATTACGGCAAGAGTATCCATGGACAAGAATTAAAAGCATCAATACGGAGAATAAGGAAAACAAATAAGCAATAAGTGGATGTCAGTAAATGTGATATTTTGTATCTCACATAGCCTTTTCTTACCGGGAGGCAGTACTTAAGGCTTGCCCAGAGCTTCAATCCTTGCTTTGTTTAATTGATGTCAACAGTTCGATCAGATACTTCAGTATAGTTTACTACCCAAAAAGTTGCCTGTTAATGACAGCGTGTGTTGAAGAACGCCCGAATTTATTTTCTTTGTCACATTTTTGATAACGAGATGTATATTTTCCCTAGCTTAACTGGTGTAATTGTTTTTGGCCTTTACTACAACGAACAGAAGCCATAACCGTTCCACCAAAAGTCACGAAGCCAAAATTAAAATGAATTACGCTAGTACACTTGTTGTGTAACGAACAAGAAGCAAACATGTCCATTTTAAAATTTGTTCTTGGAAGTTTGAGAACTAATTTCAAATTCGCGTTTTTGTTAGATTTTTGGGGAAAGGTCATTGTAGCGTAAATTCTATTTTAAAAAGGCGTCAAATGCCGTTTACAGATCAAAAATCGGACTATTGGTTCAGACGTTATCGGTAAAGTAAATTTTACTTATTTTGGTGCTGCAACAGGGTGGCTACAAAGTGTACTAGTGTCGGGACATTTAGCCTTAAGAATGTTGGGGTGATGAGTATTACGAAGAGTACGTAATATGACGCAAGAGTGCCTGTAGCTGCACCGAGAGGCGGCTGTTGCTTTTGGAAACGCGAGAGGAGAGGGTATTTTCAGAACTGCGCATCCTGCTTGATCTTGCAAAAGGCAGTTATGAAACACTTTATAGAAATGATCCGTACGGAACCCTGGCTGTATTGATGTGCGTGGAGAAATAAATGTAATTGGTTTTATAAATAGGTAGCAAACAATATTGATGGTAAACATGTTCAACATATTGTATTTTGTGGGTAAAAATGTTCAACATATTGTATTTTGTGGGACTTTTTGTTTCTTCACTTTTGTTGTTCCCGTCTTGTTTTGGTTACAAAAGGCTGGATTTCGAAAATACGTGATTAAACACCGCGAGTATCGGAATGTTAATCATTTAAAAATGCCAATATTTCATTTACTTTTCAGCACTCTCTAGCGCCTGAGCCCTTTTACAGAAAATTAAAGTTAATATATGCACTTTTTAATTTTTTAAAGTGCTAACTGTACAATAATAATTAATTCCATCAGACGATTTTGGAGGCGTCGAATTTCAAATTGGCTATCATGTATAATTATGTTTAGGCCATCCATATAAATAGAGGGGATTTTTAATTTTTAATAAACAAAAATCTTTCATATAAATTGTATTTAAATTTATTAAAATTATCTTGAAGATCTAGACACGAAGGTGAATGAGAAATGAAAGGTAAAAAACTCATTGGAAAAGATTTCGGGAAGTTCCTCGTGATTAATGTACAAGTGAAATATCAAAGTATTGAACTATTCATTTTCTCAAAACACGCAGATATGCCGAGTCTAT
This sequence comes from Gryllus bimaculatus, assembly GCA_017312745.1. NCBI lineage: Eukaryota > Metazoa > Arthropoda > Insecta > Orthoptera > Gryllidae > Gryllus > Gryllus bimaculatus. Next base: position 6,118,764 of record BOPP01000054.1, read on the forward strand.
TAACTACACCCTTTAATCCAGCGGTGGGACCGTGAAAACTCCTTACGTCAGTGGGAAGGTTGGGTCTAAAGGAGCCGCTTGTTATTATAGGCTCTTTAAAACTCTGATTAATTACACAAATATTTTTAATACGAACTAAAAGATGCAAATACATCATATCTTCAATAAATCTTATCTCTAAAGCTCAAAATATATCCCGATTTTCTTCGCAAATCTCAGTTCAGAGTACAGAAAATAAAATTGAAAATGTGGCATTAAGTTAATCACCGCAATATTAACAGAATGTCTGCATTACTCAAAACAAACATAGTGGGGTCATTTTTGCAATGTTTTTTAAGTTGTATAATATTTTTTATCAAAGCATTTTTTGTAATAATTTTTCGGCTTTTTTTTATCTTTCCGAGAAAATGTTATATGATTTACAAAATTTTGAAATAGTTAGCATTTCCTGACCATAAAATATCGACTTATTTCTGTAAAGAATGGAAATAAATAAATATATTTCTTACAAGATTAAACAATGATTAAACAATCATTATTTTCTCAATGCTTATTTATTAATTCTATATCTTTCTGAATGCATTAAAATAACTCTTAGATAACCTGTTATGTAAAAGTGGTACTTAAACGGGAACGTTGGGTATCAACAACTTTAAACGGGAAAAGCACACCACGTTTTTGTGATAAACTCAAACTGATATTCGTCATCTGTTCGGTAGGATTCAATTTGAAGGTAGATAGGTGGATAAGTTAAAAACTAATTTCCTTCACTTAATATACCGCTTTAAAGATGGCACTGAGTCCGATAGACCCAACTGCCATTCCCACTGCCGGTTTAATGCGGCAATATGTGAAACACATTCTGTAAAAACACATTTCTATAAGATGGTTTGGCGCACTGCTTGAGAAAAGCTGCCATATATTTTGAAAGTTCAGTAAAACAGTGTCTCGTCGTTTCTTGACGTCTTAGCTCTAGTTAGTTCTGTTGATTCATTTTGCCATGACAACAAGAAATGGAAAGTCATGAATTATTTTATATGCACACTTTTGTAGAAAAAAATGCATAAGTCCAATCTACCACGAAGCCAAATTGTATAAACGAAAACCAGAGCATAAATCCATTTTGCGAACAAGTCAAAACTAACCGTGTGTTGAATACTCCTCTGCGTTTGTAAATGAGTTCTGTTTCTAAAATTCATCAAACAGTAGCGACGATCCTGGTGTTTTGCAGAGTGACCAACATTAGCAACATAGTGACAGAAATACAATCACGTAAGTGTTTAGGTTGTGTGTGTGTAAAGCAGAGGTGCACAAAATTTCTTAAGCATCTCATAGACGGTTGGCGACGTTATACCATTTCTCACATCAACCCCAGCATCAAACATATGTGGCACGTACGTTGCAGTTTTCTCTTTTCAAACTTTTGAGACAAATTGTAGAATATCTGAATGAGAGCTTTATCGCAATTTTCGCAAGAAACATAAAATTGTGTTTTTAAGGATCGTTTCTCGTCGGTGATTGTTCGATTTTTGTTACATATATGCCTCTACAATGTTATAAATGGAAAAATCTCCACACTAATTTAAAAAAACGCAAAACGTTGCTAACTTTGCATTGCACACAATCATCCTTCTTCAGAACATGAAATTTGGTAGAAACACATTGGTGTTCGCACTTATATAATATTTAACGTAATGTATGAGAAGGTATTGGTAATATTTAATGAATTTAGATTTTCATCATGAATTTAGATCTTAATGAATTAGTTATCATTTCTACTGTATAAATCTAAAAGTCTAACTATGCCTGTAACAAGTATCGTACCTCATATTCAGAGTCAATAATCCCCATTTCGATTAGGTTTTCGTTCAGTTTTCCTCAAGCTTTGAGCGAATTCTGAGATGGCTCCTTGTTTTGCTTCTGAACATTGTTACAAACTTCATTATCAGTGGACGTCTTCTAGGGTGGGAAATTTAGTTATGAAATTACTCGTTCTCCATGTCCTCGCGATAAGTCGATTCCTTCACGAAGGACACTTAAAGGGATAGCAGTCAAAATATATGGCGGATTTGTCTCTTTCGTTTTTATTAGAGAGGTGCGTATATATTTTTTTTCAATTCTTGCCAAAACGCTCTTGCTACTTGTATTCATAACACGTGTTATGCTACAGAGTATACTTCTCTCCGTAGACCGTCACACGCATTTTTTAACTGGTTTTTGACGTTGAATTAATAAATTCTATCGCCTCCATGCGGTGGACGCTCAGCCGAAATGTTGGCCACATGAGGTCGAAGCTGGTGGCGAAATTGTTCGCCGACTCACCTGCACACGACCGATCTCCGCTGTTGGAGATCGTAGTCTCTGCTTGGGGGCAGAGCTGGGAGATTCCTCCTTATTCAATACCTCTCTGGGTTAATACTGCAAAGAGCGATTAATGGAATCTTTTTTTTTAAAATATTATTTATTCTACTTATTGGACATGCAAAGTCATTCAAAGATGTGCACAATTGCAATATTTTCACAATTCAGTAAAGTGTAATAAATAACCTTGAAATATAATTCCTAAGGTTAGCCTGGTAAACACTACCTACATAATAGCTAATTTACAATTAATTTAATAATCATCATCATCATCTCTTGAGGGATTAGGAGAGTCTCCTGTTCCGTCTTCAGCATGCCATCTTAATCTTGGACGGCCGGCATCACTTTTACCATGAGGTCTCGTAGTGATATACTTGTTTGGGGATGCGGTCAGTACTCATTCTGTGTAGATGTTGGGACCATCGGCTCCCGTATTCATGTACTTTATTTAATAATGGGAGCACTTCTAATTCTTCTCAGATTATCGCATATTTTAGTTTGTCTAATATAGTGCAGCCTTTGAATTATCTCAAGAACCTTATCTCAGGCGTCTGAATTCTGGTAAAATCTTTCTTTTTCATGGCTCACACCCTTAAAGAAGTATGGGAATAGCCATTGTTTTATAAAATTCAAGTTGTTTCGTTCTTATTTTGTTTCTCAGACATTTTATTATTGTTCCAAAGATGTTTGGGAATCTTTGGATTTTTATTGAAATATTTTTTTTGAATTCAAAAGTAATATCACATCCCAAATATCTAAAATGACTAACTTGTTCTGTAACATTATTATTTATTATTATCTTACTTCTTATAGAATGTTTGCCTATAAATGCCATTACTTTAGATTTTTGAGTTGACATTCTCCAGTTATATCGTTCACATATGTTATTTAGTTTACAGAGAGCTCTCTGTAACCGATCCTCACTTTCTTGGATAATTATCTGATCGTCTGCAAATAATAAAGTATTTAGAGTGGTTTCGGAGTTTATCTCCATGCCATCTGTAATACACTGTTTCCATTCTCTCAGAAAGTCGTCTATATAAATATTAAAAAAACTGGGTGACAGTTTACAACCTTGTCTAACACCTCGATTAATTTTAAATTCCTCGAATAGTTTTCCATTTAAATCCAATACATTTATAGTTCTGTGGTATAAGGATTTGATTACTTCAATTAAATGTAGTGGAAAGACTTTTTTATTCATTATTTTACATATCGTATGTCGATGCACCATATCGAAGAGATACTTTACAGAGATAATGTACATTGTAGTTTCTTGGAATTACTAACCCCCGATAACCTGTTAGTGTTTAGCAATACTGGGTTTATAATTTACTATCTGTCTACTTCTTCGTAGTATTTTTGTGTGGCATTATTTTTTAATATTATTATTTTTTTATTTACAACCCAAGTATTTGTGAACATACCAAAAATATAAAAAACCTCAAACATTAAATACGTGAAAATGTAAAGAGATATAATAGGTATATTTCCATAGACAAATAACTCCATAAATAAATTAATACTTAAATTTACACAACAAACAGTTTTAATGCAATTTTTAGTAAACTTGTTTATATCATTATCACGTTTTAAAATCAAAATCTTTATCTTGTGTTTCAAAATATTCAGGAACTAACTATTTTTCAGTGTTATCGGTAATTGATTCTATATTTGAGGTCCAAAGAAGACCAAAATTCTTGATATTAGAGATTTATGGATATTGTTTTTTTTAATTTGGTTAGTGAGTTTGCTACCAGTAATTGTGAAATATTCTACCAGTTCAATTATGTCCGCTTTTGACGTAGAATATTTATAGTACAATATATACAAAGAGATTTTGAGCGTGGTTGAGAGTATAGGCACTGTTTAGAAATGTAAAAGGAATACGTTTCAGTGAATTATATGATACATCAGCTTGCGTTATCTTTGTTGTTCCAGACCACATACGCCACTGATGCAAGCTTTACGTGTTCTGTGAATATCTACCAACGATGCATCGTCAGGGGAGCCAAACATCCAGCGCCAGCACTGTCGAACATCGCAGGTATAGAATCGATTTCTTTAAGCGAGAGAGAGAGCGAGAGAGAGAGAGAGTGAGAGAGCGAGATAGAGAGAGAGCGAGAGAGAGAGCGAGAGAGAGAGAGAGAGCGCGCGCGCGCGCGCGAGAGAGAGAGAGAGAGAGAGAGAGAGAGAGAGTGAGTTTCTTCTAACACCAGCTTGACCTGTACATAATCATAAAACAGCCATATTTTCTGAGTCTGGTGATAGTATTAATTTACTAGCACAGCCTGTTCTTCGAACGGGCAATTTTTCCTAGGGATGCTACATCAATATGTTTATAAAATGATCGATGTATCTAACATCGATTTTTTGAAGCTGATTTTTTGAAGTCGATGTTTTTACGTGTCCGATGTTTTTTAAATGAAAAATTTCATAATAAATACATTCAATAATATTTTTTTATACATCCATAAATTGAATATTCTTCAGATCAAACTGGATAAGAATGAAAAATAAATAAAATGGAATTTTCATCAATAAAGAGGCATCTGTAATTTCTTAACTAGATAATCCAAATTTTATTGAATGTCCCAATGATTTTTGCTTGTGTTTTTGTCAGTTGAATCTCAATTAAAATGAGTAATCCAGACAACTTTAAAATTAAATACGCTTCCCGCCGCGTTAATTTCAATGCTTGCTTATCCATTTAAAAAAATCAATGTTTAATTCCATCAATAGTTTGAGGTTGGTGTTTTATTGACATCGATGTTTAGAAACATCTATGTTTTCTTGTTGATGTCGCGAATCTAATTTTTACTTTCACGCATAATACTTACGTAATAAAGATTGAATAATAAAGAATATTGTAAAGCTGTGGCAAAAAACTTAGATTTTTCGACGAAAAAAACCCTTTTGTGGTTCTTGATTCCGAAAAAGTGGATAATTGTTACTCGTAAGCGTAGAAACAACTTTAACACGTTGTGTAATGAGTATCGATGTTTTGTAGCTATTCGATACCGAAAAATTGGTTTGCAGCAAAACGTCTGTCCGCCTGTCTTGGAACGTTAGCGGCTAAATCCTTGCGATGATTTTCACAAAATTGAAGTTACCAAATGGATCTGTCTGATGTCGCCTATCCAACATTTTAAAAAATTTCTTGAAAAAGTGTTTCAATTTTCTCCTCGAATAGAGCAAAATACGCTTGTAAAACTGAAGCAGTTTTAGATTTTTATTGAATTATCTTCAATATATTCAAGTTATGCAAAAGTTAAAATTTTGTTAGGAGACTTTCAAATACTCCATTTTTTCGTAATAAAATCTATTCTTGAAAATAGATCTTTAAATAATATTATGTAAATTTTTTTTAATTGTTTGAGTTGTTTGACGTATTTTTAGAGTTCACTAGAAAAATTAAAAGCAAGAATGTCTCGAAAAGCCTGCAAAGGTTTTTATTAAACATTTTATTTAGATTTGTTTCTCACCTTCATATCAAACTCCTTTAGTTCCTTTTCAAGTAATGATGGTCCCAAATATCCCATTCCCACCGTAATTATGTTAACCTTTTGTGATGGTCCCAACGCTGTCCAGACTAAACTACTCTACGTGGCCAAAAGTATCCGGAAAGTGGATAATTGATGCTGAAAATGCCTCACCACTTCGTGGCACCCTCCATCGGCAATGATGGAATTCAATAGGGTGTGTGCCTACCCTTAGCCTTGATGACAGCTTCCACTCTCGCAGGCATACTTTCAATCAGGTGCTGGAAAGTTTCTTGAGGAATGGTAGCCCGTTCTTCACAGAATGCTGCACTGAGAAGAGGTATCGATGTGGGTCGGTGAGGCCTGGCACGAAGACGGCGTTCCAAAACATCCCAAAGGCGTTCGATAGGATTCAAGTCAGGTCTCTGTGCAGGTCAGACCATTACAAGGATGCCATGGTTGTGTAACCACCCCGCCACAGACCGTGCAGTATGAACAGGTGCTCGATTGTGTTGAAAGATGCAATCTCCATCCCCGAATTGCTCTTCATGAGTGGGAGACAAGAAGGTGATAAAATCATCAACGTACGTAGACTTGTTCCGTGAAAGTGCTACACAAAACAACGGGGGGTGCAAACACCCTCTATGAAACCACACCAAATAACCATTGTGTGGATACTCTTGATCGCATAGTGATGGGCCGTTCCGAGAGGAGAGTGCGCGGCGTTTGCAGGGAGCCAGTGCCCGTCGCGTGCGCGCCCGAGACGCGGCGCCTGCTGCGCTGGGGCACCTTGGGGGTGACGCTGATGGTGGTGGTGAGCGCCTTCACCTGGTGGTGGGCAATGCGCCTCATCTCCCCTCCCGGTCAGTACTCGCCCTCGCTCGCCCCCTCGCTCGCCCCGTCGCCTGCCCCCTCGCTCGCCCCCTCGCTCGCCCCCTCGCTCGCCCCCATCGCTCGACCTCCTCGCTTGCCCTCGCTCGCCCCCTCGCTCGCCCCGTCGCCTGCCCCCTCGCTCGCCCTCGCTCGCCCTCGCTCGCCCTCGCTCGCCCCCTCGCTCGCCCTCGCTCGCCCTCGCTCGCCCTCTCGCTCACCCTCTCGCTCACCCTCTCGCTCGCCCTCTCGCTCGCCCTCTCGCTCGCCCTCTTGCTCGCCCTCTCGCTCGCCCTCTCGCTCGCCCTCGCTCGCCCCCATCGCTCGCCCTCATCGCTCGCCCTCCTCGCTTGCCCTCGCTCGCCCTCGCTCGCCTCCTCGTTCGCCCTCTGTGTCGGAACACATTTACAGCTAAGAAGCTAAAAAGTGTTCTGGATAAACGATACAATTTAATTCTGGTGACAAGAAGCAAGCAAGGAGAATCAATAATAGTTGAACATTTAATTTCAACAAATTGCAAGCATTCAGAGAACCATTTTGTCTAGTTGTACCTATTTATTAATATTGTGGGAAATAATTGTCGTTGCTGCTACTTAAGTGTACAGGTTTGTTTGTGAAATTGCGTTATTGAGCTGGCTGAAAAGTTAAACTAGTGGTGCTAATACAATACGTACTGTCTCACCCTTTGTAATAGTTATGTAATAATAGTTTTTTGTATGTAAGCCAGCAATATAAACGACCTTTTCTTTTGCAAGAAACCGTTAAAAATCGGGTATTTTATGGCACAATTGATGACTTATTAGGTTTAAAGCACCATTGATTGCGTCATCACACATTTAGTCAGTCGCAGCAGAGATTCGACGGGAGGTCGCGGTGAACGCAACAGCCTATCACGTTTGCTCGTACCAAATCCCAGGGACACCATAAGAGAATTGTTTCGCAAAATTAAATTTGAATATCTTATACATTTATAATGCTGTCGTACAAAAAATAGTGTATGCAAACTCGTTTATAATTTTTGCATTATTGTTTTTATACAAATGTGAAAACGTGCTCCTAAGGTCGCTCGTTGATAAAACGGATACTCATGCAATAAAACTTAACATTATAAACGATTTCGACACTATGATTTCGACAAACGAATCAATTCCATTTCGACACTAGCTACACAGCAAGTGTCAAATTCAGCCGCTGTATGGAGGAGCATTCGAACTGCCGGCTACTCTGATCGGTTATTTTCCGTGGTTTCCCCGATCAGCACCAGGCGAATGCCTGAATAATGCCCAGAGAATGCATGCGTTATTTCCTTCTTTTTTTTTTTGGTTGATCTATCCGCAGCCGTTGCTTACCCATACACATACCTGAATGGGGAAATTCTACAAGCCGCCTATAGGTAGGCGCTGGATCTCACCAGCCGTTCGGAAAAACAACTGCCACCTGGTGTGACAGAAACACAAACTACACACGCACGATGGTCTCTAACAGTTATAGCCGTGATATGCAAGGGACGCGAAATAATCAGTCTTCGAATTTAGGTGTTGCAGAAATTTTCCTTACGACTTCGCGCCCTGGAAATTTGGTCACGCCAGAGGAGTACGGCTCCAACTTGATATTTCTGCACCGAATGAATATTCAGAACCCACCAGTACTACTATCAAGGCGCCGAAAGACCAAGAGACCCAAGGCATACTCAAGGTGTCCTCAAGACGACGAATACGGATCTGTCTGCGATTACGAAGTAAGTTCCAAACCGTGGGAAAAACATACCTATTTTTTTTGTTGTTAAGGCAAACATGCAATGAGGACGATGGCCTCTATCTAGCAGCGAATCAACCGCGTGGTGATAGCAGGGGACATTAAAGATGCTTACAGCGGACGTTAAAAATAGTTGGTACGGACTTTGTTGCTTTAATTTTATCATTCAAAATATAACATTGAATTGATAACTTGCAGTTACATAACTGCCTCTTCTAGAATAATTCAGATCATTATTTACAAACGTTGGACAAAATAATATGAACACCATGCAATATAGTACATTTAATTGAATGTTGGCAACACTGCGGAAATGTGACATCTGAACTGTCGTCGCGTCTGAATTGCACAGTTGATGTTTTACGTTTTGTGATATTCCAGGCTTCTGTCTGCGACACAACACAAGCAATCGGTGATATGTGAGATCGGTAGGACTTTGAAGGAGGGTAAAGTTGTTTGTTCCCGGTCATCCGGAGTATTTGTGTCAAAAAACAGCTGAATAATTTGACGTTATCCCTGCCAAGGCTGTTGAGGGTGTCAGTCGATGACATCGCAGTTTCTCTGATCGGAAGGTCCAAGTGTTCGAATCCCGACAGTGGCAAGATTACCGACACTAGATTAGCTAGGTTGAATTCAGCCGCTGTCTGGAGGAGAATTCTAGCGGCCGGCTGCTCTGATCGGTAATCTTCAGTGATTTTGTTTTCCTCGATAAAGAGCAGGCGAATGCCGGAGCCGTATCCTAACAAGCGGGCCACGGACCGCGCGTGATCTTTAATTTTGCTTTCCTCACTCCTTGCGTCGACACTCGCACGTAACACACACGCCGGTAGACAAGTCGGGTGTTTAGAGCATATCCTTGCTGATGGGAGATACCTGGTTGGAGAAACCCTCGCAAACCGACGCAATGTTTGGATCTCACCGTCCAGCGGGGAAGTTCAAGTTCTGTCCCCTTCAGGGATAAAACACTCATCACAGGTACAGGTGCTAATGGCCATATCAGTTGACTCGCTAAAAAAAAAAACAAAATAATTCCATGAGCGAATCCGCCGTTGCAAAACGCCTCTGCGTGTACATTGAATTGAATTGCATTGAATTGAATTGAATTAATGCCTTATTTTACGTGAGCGAGACTCGGGCCATCAGGCTCGCTCTTCTATCACACCGCGCAAATTTCGCTACGCTCCTTTCACCAACTAGCGGAGGAAGGAGGTATTTCTTGGCTGACGAAACAGGGGATTTGAATTTAGCTCAGAGCCGTCATTTAGCTTTGAGGATCTTTTACATGCATGAAAATCTACTAACATGGAACCGCCGGCTTTACTTCCCCTCCGAAGGAAGGCGTACGAAGGATTATTTTGCCTTAAAAATCCACAGCTTCGATCGGGTCCTTGAGCGACGAAACGGGCGATTTGAATTTAACTCAGAGGCGTCATTTGGGCTTGAGGATCTTTTCCATGCATGAAAATTTACTAACATGGGACCGCCGGCTTTACTTCCCCTCCGAAGGAAGGCGTACCAACGATTTTTTCGCCTTAAAAATCCTCGTCTTCGATCGGGTTCTTGAGCGACGAAACGGGCGATTTGAATTTAACTCAGAGGCGTCATTTGGGCTTGATCTTTTACATGCAAGTGTATCTACTAACATGGGACCGCCGGCCTCACTTCCCCTCCGGAGGAAGGCGTACGAAGGATTTGTTTCGCCTTAAAAATCCACGGCCACCGGCGGCGCTGCGTTGCGCAGAAGTGCAGCGCGCGCGAGGAGGCGGCCAAGTCCATCCTGCTGTGGAACACGCGTTGGTTGTTCGCGCCCGAGTGGACCAACGAGGAGGGCGTGTCGGGGCTGATCGCGTGCGCGCCGCGCGACTGCTTCGTGGCGGTGGCGCCGACGGCCGTGCCGCCCGAGGCGTTCGACGCCGTCGTCTTCGACATGAGCGACGCCGCCAACAGCCCGTACCCCGCCGAAGGTCCCATCCGACGGAGCTGCTTCCAAAGGTCTGTTACACGGAGGCTGCTCGCGGGAGGTTCTACGGCTGCAGTGCCGAGGCGACAATGGGCGGGATTTTTGAACACTAGCGAAACGACTAGTTCAAATTCCATCGCTGTGACGAGGAGAATTCTATACTAACCGGCTGTTCTCATCGGTAGCTGTTCGTGGTTTCTCTGATCAACACCTAACGAATGCCGGAGCAGTATCCTAACAAACCGTTTATTTCAGTATGCAGTGTGTCATTTTGTGGTAATCATAGTATTTTTCCAGTCGTTTCTTATTATTTCGCGATTTTCTTTTGAACTTGCATTATTTTTTTATGGGAATGTTCGGAATTTCAATAGTCTTTATATGTCTTGTGTCTGAATCACTTTTGATGACAAGGCTCGAGTAAAGTTCTGTAATATTTATAAATTATTTGAAGTTTTTTTGTATCTTGGTGAGTATTTTTTTCTGCTACTTGCTGTTGATATTAGTTTACACAGGATTTTTTTTTTCTTCTGACTCGGAAGATCACTCTGAGAAGAACACTAACGGTCCCGGCTCAAACGTTCAAAACGCAAACGACCCAAGCCAACCAACTTCTTTCACCTCTTGCCTGTCCACGCAACAAATAAGTTGCAGCCAGAGCTACCGTATGAGTTGATTGACTAATTAGTGATTTCGGGCGCCTCAACCGCTGAGGTCATTAGTTCCGAAAATGTAGTGTATGCTTTTATTGCGAGAGGTGGCGGTGATCTTACCTCCCTGATTGTTAAGATTCGACGCCGACCTATGACCTCGGATTGCAGTTATTCCCCACCTGTATCACCGCGGAGTAGCGCCGCCACCGGGACAAGCTCGAAGCTTCCGACTTGTCTCCCGACAAGGGCGCTAGTGTAGTGCATGTGTGAAAACAGGACGAGGAACAGAAAGGAAAAATCGCGAGCGGTCGGTGGCCCCTTTGTTATGGTATTTGCCTGGTGTTGATCGGGGAAACCACGGAACCCTACTGACCCGAGAAGCCGACCGCCCACAATTCTCTTCGAGGCAGCCGGTGCGTGTCTAGCTAGCGTCGAAAATCCCAACTGCTAGTGACCGGACTCGACCCCTCGGAGCTTGCGGTCAGAGGCGCCGCAGTGGCATCATTTGATGAACCACGAGCCGGCTGCGCGTATTACTGAGAGAGAGAGAGAGAGAGAGAAAGAGAGAAAGAGAGAGAGAGAGAGAGAGAGAGAGAGAGAGAGAGAGAGAGAAAGAGAAAGAGAGAGAGAGAGAGAATCGCTTGTCACTGCGGTGTGCTTGTACGCAGAGCACCACGCGCGGGCGCCTTTCGCAGGTACGTCTTCCTGATGGTGCAGTATCCGAAATCGGTGGCCTCGTGGGATAACTGGCTCTTCAACTGGACGATGACGTACCGCCTGCACTCGGACGTGCCCTTGGCCGTGGGGCGGGTGGTGCCCAGGGCGGGCGCGCGGGTCCCGGAGGCGGGCTGGAAGCAGCCGACGGGCGAGCACGCCCCTAAGTAACAATAACAACAACAACAATAACAATAATAATAACAATAATAATAATAATAATAATAATAATAATAATAACGAAAACGATAACGATAACGAACACGATAACGATATTGATATTGATATTGATGATGATGATGATATTAACAACAATAATAGTCGGTCCCGTAGCACAGACGATCGTGACAGCCGTCGTCTGCGCCGAGAAGGTTGCGGGTTCGAAATAGACATGGTAGCATTTGTGGTAATTCCATCACCCCTCACCATCAACATCATCATCCTATTTCCTCATAATTCGCATTTTAAGGCATAACAACCTTATCGTACTGAGGGATACAGCTGAAAAGTTGATCCTGGAAAAATTACATACGTTAATCGTGTAGCATGGCAATAAAAAATAATATTATTAACAACGTCCTTCAAGTTACGAACACATGCTCCAAGTTTTACGAATACTCACCAAAGCCGGCGACATTTGTCGGACTGTGTGCAATATTGTGGGACCAACTTTACATCAAATGTGAGACAAAAATATTAAAGAAATCGTGGAGAGACAAACCACTCCTTGGACAGTACTCGTATCTAAAAGAAATGGACACGGTGCAGATCAATAAAGATCAATCGTTTATGTGGCTTAAAATGGGAGGAATGAAGCCAGAATTGAAATCAGTTGTAATAGCTGCTCAGGATCAGACGTTGAGAAATCTGTGTATGAACTTGACAATACGCCCGGGTCTTTCATAAGGCTGGAAAATGTAAGACATTGCTTTATTAGGAACAGGTCACATTTTGCGCAAAGTACAATTGTATTATAGAGGTACCGATAGTCCCTAGATCTGCATCTTAGGAGGCTAGTTGCAATCTGGAGTAGGTTTTATACGCAACCGACTCGTAAAATATTAATTAGAGGAATTATTATAAAAGTATCAAATACTAGTTTTGGCAATTCAGTATACGTTTGTATCGATTAATCGATAAATGTAAACTTTTCGATGCCCTTTTTTCCGCAGGATGGACAACATGACATCTGACGCGGAGGTGCTCACGTGGCTGACATCATGTGAAATGGAAGAAGAAAATGCTATGTACAATACTCTAAACTTCATGCAGACCTTGAGCACGTTCGTGAAAATAAGGATATTCCGCTTGAGAGTAGACTTCTGGTCGAAAGAGATGTGGCTGAACTTTTACACTTACATCTCCACAACGAAGTACAAATTCTATCTCGTGTTCGAGTTTCCACAATGCAAGTACGTAACTCTCTCTTTGTCTCTCTCTCTCTTTCTCTCTCTCTCCTATTCTCTCATTCTCTCCCCCTCTTATTCTCGGCCACACACGTAAAACAATGCATGTATTATTTATTTATATACTGTGATGAACCTGCCCGTCCGAATGCACCGGTGACGTGAGCCTTCCGAACCTCCCGGAGTTCAACAGCGTAATAAGACGCGTGAATGTTCGTGGAGACAAAGTGGATACGGTCATGTCGCTCGCGCTAAATTTATTTAGATGTGGGCGCCGAGCGCGATACCAACCTGCCTCCAGCGCCAGCTCTAGATGTCTCGAGATGGCGAGTCGCTGCCGGGCCAAGATGATGCGCATGCTCTTTAATTATTAATAAAAACACTTTCAATTGATGGTTTAAATGACCGTCAGAATGGCGGCCAAACATTTATTCAAAATTACACATTCTATTACATGGAGAGTTAATGTCTTTGAAATAAAGCAATACCGTTCTTTGTCCACTAGCGCGACTATCTTAGATTCTGGACAGGACCCTCGTTGTAGCTCGCTGTAGAGAGTTGCTCTTCGCCGTCCGGTAGGATTCGCGCTCAAAGCGCGCCCGCCGGGTGATGTCGCTGGGGGAGGGCGACGTCGCAAGACGAAGGGCTGGCGCGGGCCTCGCAGTCTACTTGGGCGGTACTGGGTCGCGTCGGTGACTGGATGAGGACTCGCTCTGCGTCCCGGTCCGTCCCGCCCGCCCCGCCCGCCCCCGCCCCGCTAACCCCCGCCCCGTCCTCCCCGTCCGCAACGTCCGTCCCATCCCTCCCATCCAAACCCAATGCATCTCATCCCTATCCCAACCCAACGCATCTCATCCATCCATCACATCCCCACCACGCATCTCATCCCATCACCGCCCGTCCACCCGTCCCGTCCCGTCCCTCCATCCCTCATCTTATCCACCACATACCCATTCCCCAACCCACGCAATCTCATCCATCCATCCTACCACCATCCCATCCATCCCCACCAACGCATCTCATCCATCCGTCCTTCCTCCCGTCGCCGCCATCCAATCCCAAGGCAATCCTCATCCCATCATCCTATCCCACCCCATCCCATCCCATCCCACCACGCATTCTCATCCCATCCATCCGTCGTCTCTCCGTCCCGTCACATCCCGTCGTCCGCTCCGTTACCACCCATGGCGCGTAGCTTTAGAGTGCCTTCACACGGAGCCCCTCGATGGCGCCACGGAGAAGCGGCAGAGCCCTTCCCACACTGCCACCGCCGACCACCGAAGGAAAAGGTTTCGTGAGCCACACCGCAGTGGCTCAGACGGCCGAAAGACAGGCAGTAGGTAAAACCTGGTCCTGTGGCGCGTCTATTGTGATCGCCGCCATTTAGAAATGTGTTCTGCTAGCAGTGGCGTGAACTCGCTTCCGCGCTGCTGGTGGCGGGAGTTCGCCACTGAGCCACACAGCCGCGCGACTACGCCGCTCGTGTGAATGCCCCCATTTAAATCAAATGTTTTGCTAGCGGTCCCGCCACTCGGAAGCGCTGGGGAGAGGCGCCGTTTGAAGGCGCTTTCAGGCAGCTGCGCTTCAGCGTGCGGCGGGAGCGCTTCGGCATGGCGCAACTAGTAGACGTGCATTGGTTTAAATGGAGATCCACCCCGCGAGTGGCGGGTTTGCGCAGCTGTGGCGTACGAGCCACTGCTAGCAGAGTACAGAGAAGTCTTCTTACTGTGTCACCCGGTCGCGGGAAGGGCGAAAGCGCTGCTAAAGACCTACGTGAAAAGGGGCCCTAAAGGCCCCCTCCGTTGCAAGCGACCGCCGCAACGCCGTGGAAGGGAGAGGGTTCTGCGGAGGTAGGTTTCGCCGACGACGAACAAAGGGACCGCAGCAGGTTCAACGCAGCGGCGAGTGTCCCAGCGGGAAGACTTCCATTTAAACCAATGCTTTCCTAGCGGGGGCGCGGGCGCAATCCCGGGCTGCTCGTGGCGCTCGTCGCCCGCCGAAACGACACAGCAGCGCGAATCCGCCGCACGTGAGAAGACCTCCATTTAAAGCAATGCTTTGCTACCAGGCGAGGTGTTCGGAAGCGCCTAGCTGTGTCTACATGAGAAGGGGTCCTTAGTGTCTTTACCGGTCGCAGGCCCGGGTGCTACGCAAGGCTCAACAAGCAGCGATTATATTGGAGGCGCCGAAACAATGAAAAACAATTAGCTCATGAGCTTAAAAAAGGCCACGAAGTTTTCTGTAAAATCTAGTAACTTCCCAAACCGTCTGACATTGCTACAAACATGTTCAACGCAGCTCACAAGTGAATAAAGGACTCACGTGTGACTTAAATGTGAGTTGTTAACAGTGATGGCGCCGACTGCCCGACACTCGAACGTTAGACAATTCCAGTTATACGGTTAAATTGTTTGAAAGGAGAGATTTCAAAATTTAATTTTTTTGAATATCAACTAAAAGTGTTTTGCATGAAATTTCTAGAAGCTATGGCCATTTGATAATAGTCGAATTTGATGTTCATTTCAAAGTAAAATTAACCGTATTCTGACTTAAGTGTCACACTTAGTGTAAGCCAAATAATGTTTTGAGATTCGGTCATTTTCGGGTTTTCCCATTGGTCCAGAAAGTCATTTGAAGTACGTCCTGTAATCATGTATATATATTATTTTATATATATATATATATATATATATATATATAAAATTCTGCTAACTATATTTTAAGGAAATGGATTTTTGATAAGAATAAGGCCTATGTCAAACGAGCGTTGCAGTGACGCGCGTCACCTAATGCTGATGATGCTGCGTCGACGTCCGTCAATGCATACACCCACGAGTCACATAACGTGCGTCGTAGATTAACACTATCTTATAAGAAACGACATGCGAGTTCTGTATGCGACGTGCGTTGTTGCCAACGTGTGTCGACCAGCGGATGACACGCATTGAAAGCTAGACAACGTGCGTTATCTTGAGATACAAAGTAGCTTGGACGTCGTGCTTGTGCCATGGGCACAACGCACGTTGACGCATCATCGTTATGTGACGCGCGTCAACGCAACTCTCGTGTAACACAGTTCTAAGCGGACCGAAAAGTCGGCAATGTAAAGTAGTTGTTTTTATTGTCATTAAACACAAGAATCATACAACGTAGTACGTAAAATGCATATGTGTGGTCCGCAGAAACAAAAGTACACCTGGACAAAACCACACAAAATGGTTTTTAAAAACGTAACACACGCTTTGCTCAAGAAAAAACAAATAAAAAACAATAAAACACTGCAATAAATTAAATATTTTAACAAACAGCCTTCACGAAATACTGCACCAAGAGACTTTGGAATATTTATTCAGTGCAGCAGTTTTTTACTTAACAAGATTATCAAAAAATGTGCTGTTCCATAACGCAACAATTGAATAGAAAATACATAATGGCTCCATATTAAAAAGAAGTACAATTTTCTATGAGATTTAAAAAGACTGATTTCTATCAAAATATTTGGAACTAAAAACCCAAAAGAATACTGAAAAAATGTAGTTTTTTTAAATCAAAGATACTATAAAAAGTTGTTCAGAAACGAAACGTATATAATTGCATTAATCGAAACCCTCTCTAAATATTTTGTATTACATAATTTTGACAAATGTTTGAAAATATTGACGAAAATGTGTATTTTTGAGCCTTTAGATGCATATAATATGGTTAGTGATTTGCATCGAAATTGGTCTTACATTTTGAAGCACTTTTTTTACTTTTATTGAGGGCAATGTATTTTCTTACTGTGCTGCTAGCTCCAAACAATCTTTAACTTGTACAAACCGGAATTTTTGTTTAAATAGAAGGGCTGGAGTATTCTTTCTCTAACCTAAAATTATCCTTGAATCATTCTTAGGATATTTTCTTTGTCATGATGTTTTTGTATGTGTTAACCTGTGAACTTGTATGTTAGTGATTTTAATTTATACATCCCTGAAGTTTTGAAAAATAGTGATTGAATTTTTTTACTAGAACCTAAAATTAGTTATTAATTGTCGACTTTTTGTATTGATTGATGAATAGTCGATTTTAGATTGATGGGTAGTTGATTTTCTTAGTGACTACTGCTAGCTACAGACTAAAGCCATCAGTTCCTAAAATGTTGAGAAACTTAAATTAACCCTATAACCGACAAATAATTAGTCAACAATTATGCTTTAATTTTGGGTGCGTTTGGTAGTGTTTGTTCCTTGAATACTTCTACATTGAAATAGCTAGTAAGTAATAGTAGTAAAGTAGGTTGCTGTAATTTGATGCTGGCATGGAAGTCGAGCATTATACAAGACGCTTTACGATAAGCGAGAGCAAATATACGCCCGCGAACTCTCACTGAATTTAAGACACTGCACACAGTACTAATTCAAAAAATATTTCACCTTTATAGTTTCACACATATTTTAAATAGTAATATATATATTAAAAAAATGTGAAAAGTTTTGAGAAACAATTGAAGTTTTTATGACTTTGTTTTGATTTCAAAGATGAGTGTGTATCTTTTCAAACTTATCAAATTTCAGATAAATAAATTCTCTATCGAACTTTGCAGTTTTTGATTATTTAATTAAACGGTTTTGTTTTCGTGATAGTACGTGGGAGGCGGAGGGAGTAAATATGTTTTTAAACCTACTTCTATAAATGCACGTGAAACGTTTGCAGGTGTATAATGCACGAATAGGATTTTATTCAAACTATACCTCCCATATTATATTATCACACAATGAACCGATTAAGTCACACTCCTTATCTGCAAGATTCACACGATTGTCGTTCTGACGAAGAAGGTCTCGTAGGTCGGGGGACGAGGCGACGTCAAACGGCGTCTTGTGCTTCCACTCCCCGTCCCAGGGCCGGAGGTCCTTCCTGGCGCCGGCCGCGAGGAGCGCTCGCGCAGCCTGCTTCATGCCGTACTTCGCCGCCCAGTGCAACGGCGTTTCTCCGCGCGCGTTCCTCGCGTTGGCGTCGCCGCCGGCCTCGACGAGCAGGTGCACGCAGCGGCCCGTCGGGTCGCACAGCGCGGCCAACTGCAACGCGGACTTGCCGCAGACGTCGACGGCGTTGGCGTCGGCGCCCCGTCGCAGGAGGAAGGACACCACGTCGGCGTGAGCGCGAGGATACACCGCTCGGTGCAGCGGGGAGAAGCCCCCGGCGTCAGGGGCGTTGACGTCGGCCCCGGAGCCGACGAGGCGCTGCACGTCGCACAGGCTCCCCTTGGCAGCCGCCGTCCCCAACTGCTCCCCCAGGGAGGAAGCAGGCGTTTTCGCCCTCCGCACCCTCGCCGCCACCTCCCGCGCCCGGAGCTCCACCCGCTGCCGTTCGCGCGCTTCCTCGTCGGCCGGTGCTGCGCTCTGGGGGCTGGGGGGGAGGGTGACGGCAAGGGGAGGTCGGGGAGGTCGGGCAGGCCGGATCCCGCCCCGCCCGCCCACCTCCGTCGCTTTGGCAGAGGGGGAGGAGGCGGCGGCGGCGACTGTGGGAGACGTTGGCTCCTCCTCCAGCTGGCACAACAGAGCTTCCACCCGCGGAAAGAACTTCGTCGTGGCGCGTTGTAGAGCGGCCTCTACCTCCTGCACGCGGCCCTCCAGACGCTGCACACCCCCTCCAGATCCCTCCGGAGCCGTCCTTCTCTCCTCCACGGCCTTCACTCTCTCCTGGGTCTCTTCCAGTCGCTGCTGCAAAGAGCGGATGGCGGCGTCCTTCTCTTGTAGCTTCCGCTCCATATCCCGCAGCGCCGCCGACGCCCTCTCCTCCTGCAGGCGTAGGGCCGTCTGGGCCCTTCGCTCCGCTTCTTGTTGCTGTTTCGTGACCTCCTGCAGCCTGCTTTCCATCTCCCGTTCCAGCCGCTGCATGCTGTCGTGCATCCTGGTTTCCATCTGCTTTTCGTGCTGGCGCACGGCCTCCTGGATCTTGCGTTCCGTTTTCTGCTGTTGCTGATACGCGTGTGACTTCCCCTGCCGGTTGGGCGGGCGGGTCTGCGGTTGGGCGACGGGCGTCTGATTGGACGGGTAGATGACGTGAACATTCGCCAGCGGGACGTAGTCGGACGACGTCGTGCCTTTCGACCTGTCAACTCCATTTGCACCTTGACGGCGGCCGTTCCAGTACAACATTTTGGTCTTCGATTCCTTTCGAAAGACAACAGACAGCATTACATTGCTAGCTCAAGTACCCCGTTTTGAATCGTTATTTACCACAGGCAACACCACGAGTGCTTTGAAAATTGTCAACAAACTCCCGACTATCAAAGCGAGGAGGGGATTCATCTCAGCATTTCCAAAGCACGAGTGGTATTTAATATGACTCTTCCAAGAATTAAGTTACGTCCAACAAAGTTCCAAAATGCGCCAGTTTTTCGAAAGAACTGAAACCATGATAAACTCAAGGAGGTTATGTTATAGTACATACGCGGTTTATTGCATGTCAACACAGTGATCGATACGTACCGCTTTCTAAGGTAGATGAGTCGCAGCTTACTATTGACCAGTAGCGAGGAAGTTGTAAGAAAAATCGGATAGAAAACATTAAGCGATACATTTTTTTAGATTCACCGCCCTGATTGGGACATTTTATATGTATATCATTGGTTTTAATTTTACGAGTGTAATAGACGTCATCGTTTTTTATTAGACTAATTTTTTAGACAGAAAGATGTATTCTATTTCCGCCCTGCGGTGGAGCTTACTCGTATCTATTCTGTTGTAACTCCCTCCGCCCTAACCTTCCCTTTCTGCCTTGCTCCCATCTTCTAGCCGTATGTAAATTGGGGACCAAATAATCTCTTCCTTTTTCTCGTGAAACATACTTTCAAATCCACATGTAAATTGGGGACCAAATAATCCCTCATCCTTTCCTTTTTTCTCGCGAAACACTTTCTAATTTCACATGTAAATTGGGGAATAAATAATCCCCTCCTTTTTTCTCGCGAAATATACTTTCTAATTCCACATTTAAATTGGGGACAAAACCAATTCAAGTCACCAAAAAGACTGCTTGAGTGGATCAACGCCTTAACGGAGCGCACTGCTGTCTCGCTTTTCCTAGTGCCTAATTGGAAAGCTTCCGGATTCGCTGTTGTATCAAAATGAAAAGCAAAGAAAGCACTAGTGGTGTTAGCACGTACTTTCTCGCCTGTAACTTTCACACAAAATTACGCGAAATGTACTCAAATTATCGAAAAATTGTACAGGATCTTATTTCAGAAACAATTTTTAAGGTACACATTTCATTAAGGGAAAATATCTTCGTAATTGTAGTTGTAGGAAGACACCGAAAAAAATTTGAACTTTTTCAATTTTCGAAAAATATAAGTTTTCAACGAAAATGAGACCTGCACCACTCTCTTATGCGTTCTTTATACTACACGACTACAAAATTTAATAAAAAACGCTGCAGCCATTTTTTTGATAGGTTTGAAAATGTCCTAGGGGCTTCATATGAAGTACCTCCAAAATCAATATATCAATTTCAAATTCAAGGGGCCGACACATCAGTCAGATCATTTGAGGAATATCAATTTTGAAGAAAATCGGCTGAAAAGCTTAGCGTTTTTCACAAAGGGACGGACAGACAAACATACAGACATACAAACAAACATACGTTCTGCCGTCATTCGATTTTCCGGAATCAAGGATCCACATATTATGGATTCTGGCTATACCGCGTGTTAGAGGATATTTTTCTTTACGTTTAGCAACTGGATTTATTAACATTTGTGTTACGTAGTAAGAGTTTTTCTACCGAAAATTCGCCGGTTTTTTTTTTTCGCGCAGCATTACATAGCTTTTTCTCTTCTGCAGATGCGTTACCGACAAAGTAACGATAAGAGGGTTCAGATTTAATATTCAGCGTTCTAGAAAATTAGCAGAGAAAAAGGAAGAATATTAAAATGTCAAGATAAGCAGAATTCATTCAATCAACAAATGATTCAATTGAACGAAAACCAAATTTAACCAAACCATATTTCGAAGGAATAATCCAGCCATCGCAAGTCTAGGAAATTGGAAAGAAAGTTGTGTTTTAAAAATAATGGTTATGAAAATGTTCTCGGAAAATGAAGTGTCACCTTCCACTTTTACCTGGAAGGGGATGAGGTAGTCGGTTCGCAATTTACGTATTCCCTGGTCAGGGTAGGTCCCCAATTTACATATATCATCTGGTAATCTGGTCATCCTCATTCACGTTCTCACTAAAAATATGTTTTCTTATTAGGGTTCCCGCCCCAAACTTCTCACTGTATTACTAAAAATAAGAAACAATCCTCACTAAAAACATAAAATACATGCATGTACTCACATATGTTCTTTCTGGGGAATTTTGTATATCTTATCAATACTTACAATCAGTTGCTATATTGTAAAACTTCCTCTTTTTCATATTTTTTCTTTCATCCTACTTTTAAAGCAAAAAGCGACCAGCTGACCAGCAAAGTGCAGAAATGTTTCTGAAGAAAAGAATTAATAAAATAAGTTAAATCGACAGCATTTTAATTGTTTTCCATTTCTCGACAACATTTTCTCTTTTTATTGTTATGCGACATTTTTACACACTTGCACACATTTTGAAAAAGGGATGGGTTAACAATATAGCAAACTGTTATTCTATTTTTTTTTAGAGAGAATACGAAACGGATGGTTCACCTGGTGTGAATTGCACTAAACATACTACCATGCAACAACTTACTTAAATCGTGATGGTTGTGTGTTTAGCACCGAGGTAATTATTTATGTATCTAGGGCGTTAAGAAGTGTGTTTTTGCTCCGAGGGCGACTTCCAAACCCGGTGTGCTTGAGGGGTTAGAAATCGCCTGATGACGGAAACCTCGGGTAACGTCCGTGGTGCATACAAAATTAATGGTTTACTAGTTCCTTGCTGTCCCAAACGAGAATTCGGATCATTTTAAAATCTGGCGTTGCATCCAATTTGAAAACATGTAATGCAATTGTAAATACGGTGTCAGAAAAACAAAAGAAAGTGTTATCTAATTGCTATTTCATAATCGAAGTTGGATTGTAACAGTAAGAACACAGGAACGAACTAGTAAACCATAAAACAACTTACGTTCGCGGAAGGTTATGACCTCAAGTTGATGCGACGTTCTCACGTCAAAACTATGCAAGCGGCCACTGGCGAAGGAAAGGCTGGATGCACAACCACTGCTTCAGTAGAATATAAATCCGACTGCACTGGCACCTTGACAAAGGAGAATGCGCAACTCGTTACAGAGGTCGGAAACAATCGATTCCAGCGCCACACACGCACCCCCCTTTGCTGCACACGCGTGGAAAATAATCGATTCGACCCAGGGTATAAAGCCGACAGTACCAGACCCGGGATTACTGGCATTTCCTCGGCTTATTCCTACATGAAGTACCCGTTCGTTAGTGATAAGCCTCCAAACGTCAAAATCTGAATACTCGTAATTCATTATGCTAGTGGCTAGAGTATTAAAAGGAATAAAAGTTAAAAGTACTATTATTTTAATTAAAATTTTCATCACAGATAATTTAAATATGAAACGCTTAGAGCATTATGAACCAGCATTAATTACATTTTTCGTTGCCAACTAAATATAAAGAATTTAATTGTAACAATAACATTTCTTAGATGGGAACTGTCGTGTGTAGAATGTTTCAAACATAAGTGAATTAACGCTTTACGAATTTAGCAAATCCATTAACGCTATGTTGGATCGTGGCTACCTCTTGGTCAGCTTGCTCGCTTTTTCACTAGACGGCCTCGGGTTCGATTTCCGGTCGAGTGAAGACTGTAGTGTGCGTTTTCCTTGCTATGTCCCAGTATATGTTGCTGCATAACGATGAGAAAATGCACTTCTCAGGTTGAGAAGTCCGGAATACGACGTGGCGATGTCTACGTGCTAACCACACGTACCTCCTTAACCCACGGCCGCGAGGCAGGGACGTCGCCGGTAGGCCTGAGCCTGTTCACGAGCTTTCGGACCAAGTGCATACATTAATCAAATGTTGCGTAGTAATTTCGAAATAGTATTTTTGCTTCAAAGTCCTCTCAATAACAAAAATAATGAGTCTAATATATCAAATTGTTTAGTAGTGATTCGTATTATTTACGCCAGAGTACACATTACTGACATTTATGATTTTACACAGTCTCGAGGTTAATGAAAGTTCAATTACATTCCAGTTACACCAGAACTAGCTATCTCAGAATTAGATCAACGAAACCTGAGCAAGCAACTATTCTTTGCCAATGGTAATTTAATCATATTAGAGTAAAAATTTAAATGACAGTTAATAATAATACTAATAATACTAATAATACTAATAATACTAATAATACTGATAATACTAATAATAAATCGTTAAGTCGTAACCAAGGAGGAAGAGAAAAGTCTTGAGAAGAAGAGTTTGGAAATCGAGATTAGCCGAACGTAGGGCGTAAAAGTAGAGGTCGCAAAATTTGGGTCAGAACTTGTCTAAACTCTTATATCATTGAAAGATTTGCAAGTGTAAGAAATGGGTTGATTTGGAACAGCCCACATTGTGTGCAAAGTATTGTAGAAATACCGACAGTCCCTAGATCTGCTCCTTGAGTAGCTGGTTGCCACCTGGAGTAGAATTTATATTCAGCCGACTCATAACAACTTTAGTCATGATGTGGAGGAACAACAACAACAACAACAATAATAATAATAATAATAATAATAATAATAATAATAGCAATAATAAAAATTAATTAAAAAGTTTGCTTTATGAACTTAAGGTGATTATAATTAATATTAGTTTTACATGTTTACTACTATTTAGTAGCAATACTTTTTTGTTTTCTTTAAATTATGAAGTCCATCATAAGTGTCTGCTGCAGTAAATATTGATTTTTAAAATATTCTTCGAATTCTTTTCATTGACGTTCATCCCTACTCATCATATGTAATCACCTCCTTTGCCAAATTCTTGGAATATGATTGAAATTGTTGGATAATGATTTAAAAAAAATATTTATTAAAGCTTTTCAACTTCTTTAAGGAAGTTATTTGCTTTTCTTAATTTGTACATTACATACATTTTATTCATTCACTGATTTTATATTTTACATTACATTAAGTATTTTTCATTAAACCAGTAGGTACTAATTTCTTGTATTAATCTTATACTTTTATTTTACATGCTAACAGAAATGCATAAACATATTTCATACCTGTACTATTGAATTGGCTAAGGAACAA
The DNA here is from genome assembly GCA_017312745.1 of Gryllus bimaculatus. Lineage (NCBI taxonomy): Eukaryota > Metazoa > Arthropoda > Insecta > Orthoptera > Gryllidae > Gryllus > Gryllus bimaculatus. Next base: position 6,143,192 of record BOPP01000054.1, read on the forward strand.
TTTGACATCTAATGGTAAAAATATATTAATCTTATTCAGTCTTTTAATTAAATATTCCCTTTCCCCTTTGTTTACTGTACATTGCCATATTATATGATTTACATCATGAGTATAATATCCATAGGTACATGTTGGATCAGTTGTCAATTTAACTCTAAATAATGAACACTTTAAACTATAATGTCCAGCTCTACCTCGGTTTACCACTGAAGCAAAATCTCTCTCAATAGATTTCCCATGAAACCAAGATCTCTCTGCTTCTTTCTAAAACGATGTAAAATATTCCTTGCCTGTGGTGTTAGCTGCTTGCTTAATACTTATGATAGTTTTCTGTCTAGCACTTCTTTTTAAAAGTATTATATAAGTCAGTAAGAGTTATTTTTAGTTTTGAAGGTATATCAGATGTAGCATTTTTGCCAATGTGTTAGTCATTTCATTTCCAATAATACCTTTGTGTGCAGGTATCCACATAATATTAACTTTAAAGTTATTATCTACATGAAATTCCTTTAACTTATTTTTTATATCTAGAAAATAATAGTTAGACCTTGTATTTACTGTCGTTTTTTCGAAAGTTAATAGCACACTAAGGGAGTCAGTATAAATGTCAACATCTCTGACTCTGTGTTCCAAAGCTATGTCCTTTGCATCACTATGCATGCATGGCTATACATTCTGCTGTAAAAATTGATGAATATGGATGCACAGTTCTAAGGACTATATTACTATATGAACAGACACATGCCGTTGCAACTGCTTTGGCATCCTTAACTTTGCTTCCATCAGTGAAAATGGCCATAGCTTGTGAATTGAGTGTTGAATTTTGAAATAATTCCTTAGGATTCTTTGCCTCTACTAACACTTCCCCTTATTCTTTATCTATGTCTACCTTGTACAATATGTATCATAATTAAACTTAGATAGTGGAAAATGTTTATGAGCTAGAACTATTTTTTCTCAAAATATATATTACATTTTTAATACACTGTTGAAAAACATGAACTTTTTTGCTTTTATCAGTTGTAATATTTCTAATAATTTTTAATCCCTTCATATATTGCTGACATTTTGTGCTTAATTAAGAATTTATTACATAAGTATTTTACACGATCCTCAATTCTCCTTTACATTCTGCCAACAGTACATTAGTGGGAGTACGATTCCTGTAATCTAATGCTAATCTGATTGCTGTGTACTGTAACTTTTCTAATTTGCACTTTAATTTTTGTTTGTTTGTCGTAATAAACAAAACAGCCATAATCTATTAAAGATCCGACGAAGCTCTTCTAAAAATTTATTAAAGTATCAGGCTCAGCTCCCCATCATGTACCTCTGAAATATTTAATGATATTTATTGCTCTACAACATTTTTCTTGTATATATGTTATGTGTGGAATACATGTTTTTCTTAAGTCAAATATTAGACCTAGAAATCGTACAGATTCAGCAGATTTTAATTCTAGTGCCTCCAACAAAGATATCAATTTCCTCTGAGAGTATGTTTCTTTGATTAAAATTAATAAGAACGGGATTTTGAGGTGCAAGCTCAAGCCCTAATTTTAGCAATAGTTTCAATAGCATTTGCCTATCAATTCCTGTTTTTTTTAGGTATACACAAATTGTGTGGATATTGTGCTCGTATTTCACTGTGTGGAAGTATCAGTTCAGTCATTTATATAAGAATGATGCGGAACAGTATACAAAAATATACAAACATATTTCCTACATGCCGCGATATTCGTATATGATTGTCACAAATATATAAATGTCCACTTGAAATATAACCAGGTTGAAAGTTATGGGTCAAATTGTCTCCAAGCAGCCAAAAGAAGATTACACTTTTTTTACGATTTTTTTACCTTTGGCACAAGTTCTAGTTCTAGTACACTCAATGGTGCTTGGCAATCAAAATATTAAAGCGTGCATGTTCTCTGATGTGTAGCCATTTCGCCGCCAGCCATGTCTTCAGGGTCCTCCAAGCCGATATGGTGCCAGTGGTCTTTGGAAGCGTCAACTACACTGCGTTGCTGCCACCCTTCTCGTACATCGACGGCTCGAAATTCAAGAGCCCCGCCCATCTCGGCTCGTACTTACTGTATCTTTTGCGCCACCCGCGAAAGTACGCCAAGTACTTCTGGTGGAAGAAGTACTACGAGGTTCAGATAAACACTACAAGGGATCTATGCCAATTGTGTGCCAGACTGCACGCTGATCATGAACCAAAATCTTACGAAAACGTGTTAGAGTGGATGAAGCGTGGTGTCATCTGAAGAAGAAAAGGAAAAAACAATTTGTAAAAATCTTGGTGCTTACATTGAGACGTAAAATCTAATCGTATTAGATATTAACCACGAGTGAAGCGAGACTCGCTTTTTTCGAGACAAGCTAAGCGATTTTTTCTCTCTCCAGAATGAAGAAGGATAATTTTGATTACTTTATTTATTGAAATGTATTTTGTTCGTGCAAATGGTGCTATTGGCTGCCACAATTCTGACAAAACCGAGTGAAATTTACCCTATTTTGTTATGTTTCTGTGATTTCATTAGATTATTTGTATGTACATTTTTATCCACTAATAAATAATTCGTACTAATGACGTAAATTTGTTTTTAGACATCCCCTTACTAAAAGCGGCTCTACCAGGGTCCGCGTAGAGCGCTAAAAGTGAGACAATTCCATGGTGTTCAGATAAAGCAAAGAATACAGAGAGAAAACACATACTTTCGTCTGACCGCTTCAGTTACTACTAACCTCAATGAATCAGTAAGTTATTTGAATGGAATTGAATTGATGCCTTATTTTACGTGGCGAGACTCTTGCCATTTGTCCCGGTCATCCGTCTGGCCACACAAATTTCGCTATGCTCCTTTCACGAACTAGCAGAGAAAGGATATATTTCTTGGGCGATTTGAATTTAGCTCAGAGGCGTCATTTAGGCTTGTGAATCTCTTACATGCAAGTAAATCGACTAACATGGGACAGCCGGATTTACTTCCCCTCCGAAGGGAGACGTTCGAAAGATTTTTTTCGCCCTTAAAAATCCACAGCTTCGATCGGGCTTGAACCCGCCAACTTGGGTATAACTGTCCGATACGCTAACCGCCGCCGCCTTTGTGCACTTGAATTAAAACAAAATGGAAGTCAGTAGACTGCCTAAAAATAGTGTATAACAAGTGATAAACGTTATTTCATTTTGTTTTTGATGTTTTATTTTAGTTTGATAGCCTTCAGCATTGTTTTCAGCTGTAAAAGTGAATGCATTATCAGATAATTTTCGTTTAAAATTAATTTTATCGTTACTCTAGGCTGTCCTAATTGGCTAACCCCCTGTTTTTGTACCTTGATCATTATTGTGCTGGTAAAATCTTTTGTGGATAAATATCCGCGAATTGATTTTGTTGATCCTGTACTTTGAACTGTACCTTAAGGTACAGTCTAGGAAAGAAAATGCTTATTGAGAGAGTGAGTGAGAGAGAAAGAGAGAGAGAGAGTGAGTGTGTGTGTGTGTGTGTGAGAGAGAGAGAGAGAGGAGAGAGAGAAGAGAGAGAGAGAGAGAGAGAATTAAGTACACTTACAATATGTACATACTTATGTATATACGTATATACGTATTGTGACGATACACGGATACGGATTCGACAAAAACATTATACATTATTAAATATTAATCCTGAAAGTAACATTGAAATGTAAACAAGTGAATGAAAACGAAAATGAAGACTTTTATTTCAAATTGAACCGTATGTAAAGAAACGTGTTTCCTAACAAATAGACTGGATGTAAATAAATAAAAAAGAAGGGTATAAATTATATAAACGTTAGCGCAGATATTAAGTTTTTGGCAATGAAACCGAAAGAACAATATTATATGAGAGACAGTTCAAGGGAAAATGTCGGAAAGTGCATGATATAATATAAAATTTTAAAAAAAATTGTTTAAACAAGTGTGAATTAGTATTAGAGTTGTTATTAGAAAGGAAGATGATGTTTCAGTGTCACCCAGCGTAGGGTGGTAGAATTATTATTATTATTATTATTATTATTATTATTATTATTATTATTATTATTAGTCGTTTCATCAAGAAGAATCGTGTTAAAATTGGTAGATATGTTGCCAAGATATTATTCCATTTTTGGGTTAATGTGAAACCATGTGAAACTGTTGGTTCTAATGTTGAATGTTCTCTAGATTACAAATTATTTTATTCCAACTCACCAAGAATGAGGATAGTTCAGTGTTTAGCACTGAAGCTTTAAAACCTATAAATGCCAGCGATCTTCTATAACCTCAAGTTGATGCGAAGCTATCACGTCAAGAGCAAACAATGCGACAACTGATAGTCAAAATGCGGGTTTTGAAATTCACGACTCGGACAGAGATAACTTAGCCAAAAAATGGTGGGACTCGACGCAGAGGTCGGGAATAATCGATTTCTCCCACTAATCTCGTTGTTGCACATGCGTCGAAAGGAATCGATACAACCAAAGGTGTAAGCCGACAGAACTATGTCTGGGATTCCCATTATTTCCTCAGTTTATATTTTCAAAATAAGAATGTTCTTAATTTATTTGTCTTCATATATTACTACATTACAATTACTATTATCTGAACTTAATGAGAGAAATAACATTAATTTGCGAAAAAGAATAAATGGTGAAAGTGCCTTAATTCCGTCGTTTTGTGAAAACGAATTGCTTCAACAAAATAAAGTACAAATGCAGGTAACAGGTAATTTCGAAACAAACAAATTGAGCTCTAATGCGTCAACTTTAATCAGTTTTTTTTTGAGATACTCAGTACAGTAAATTTAACAATAACTTTTTGTATTTACAGACTGTTGTGACTCGTGTTTATAATGTTAAAAAGCACGAAATTGCTCATCTCTTTACAAGTTATATGAAAAACACAAAATGGTAAATCTAAAACAATATTTATTTTTATTCCAAGTTTTTTTTCTGTAATAAAATTACAGAGTATAAAATTGTTTCGTATTATATCAAAAGCAGTACAAGTCTGTAGATAACGTTTTGGGATTGAAAAAAGTTAAAATATATTCCAAAAGTAACAAAATGTGCCATTTCAGATTTTGCTTTGTGAATAGTGGACGAAAAAGTGGTGTTTTATCCTGTTAAGCACATTACAGATAACAATAACTGTTTTCAAACGTGAGTGAATATTAGCAATTACAAAGGTCGACTTATGTAGCACAGGTAAAAAAATTATTTTTAGTACTTGATGATGGCAGTAAGATTTATTGGTTTTTATTTACGAAGTCACTCGTAGTATCATATGAAACATTTGCACTGCAGAAAATATTTACTTGTTTTTGTTTTTTTTAAATATTCTTTATTTTTATTTTTCTTGCCTCCCTCCCTATCACATTTCTAAAATCATCTCCTTGGCTAAATTATTGAAATATTTGTAAGAGTATTTCTTGTTTTATGCAATAAATAACGGTACACCGTACAGGGGCTGGGAAAATCAAAGTGTATTACCCAGAAGTCAAACAAGAGAACATTCAATATTTTTTCTCTGTAAAATAAAGGGAAACTAATCAAAAACCCTATCGAAGATGGTGTCATTTGTCCCAAAATACAAAATTATTAAACCCTTTCAGTTTCATCTGATTCAGATGATTGTCTACTCGCTTCCAACGTTTATTCATTAGATTTATTGCATATTTTTCTGTGGAGACGCACAGTAGTCATTGAATTCTCTGCTGTGTCTTAATCTTATAATAATAATAATAATAATAATAATAATAATAATAATAATAATAATAATAATAAATATCATGAAATACATACAAGTAATGGTTTTTAATATTCAAGTGGTTGGTTATGATATGATTGCATAACGGTTACAGGAGTTGTTTGTGGATCGTTGGTTACTATGGACGCGGGGACGTTGAGAGGAGAACTGGGTTGGCATTGCTAGAGAATGGACGCCCGAGTCTAGGCGCCTTGAATATCCATTAGGTAAACCCCGAATGGCAGAGATACCTTGAAGAAGGAGATCCCCAAATGGAAATGGAGAAGATAAAATTGTTGCTGGATCCATTATGAATGAATTAATGATAAATGGATTTGTTTTGTGTTCAGAACTTGAAGGGTTAATATTTAAACTAGTTCAAGAAAGAGGCAAGAGACAGTGATGAGAGGAACTGCAGCTGTAGCTGATTTAGTTGTTGCCGTTACAAACGGTCGCGGGCATTTCGTGTGCATTCGCTGTTGCGGGAACGCATGACTCAGAAGATTCGTAACGATTTTCATGCATTCTTGTGAGAAGAATTGTTAATCTGAGGAAATATCTTTGAGCACAGGGGAGGCGGTTTTTTGTTTTAGTTTTTTTCAAAACTTTTTCTCTTTCTACAGAAGTTCTTTTATTACAATAAAATTGAGAATTTTCAGTTGTCATCTTCTGGTATATATTAGTTATTGACGTTTGGTGGAGTACATTCCTTACCAAAATATGTGTACAGAATCTTAACCAACTCGTACCGGAGGTTGTACTTCGATCTTGGTAATATTAATCGAATTAAAAAAAAATATTTTCATTATATAAATGGATAGACACAATATTTTTTTGTCTATCTATTAGAATTGAAAAATCCAAATAAGTGTGAGAACATTTCCTCTAGATAACATTTGATAATATAAAATAAAATGTACATAATATTAAATAAACATATTACAATGAAGGCGAGATTTTGGTGAGTTTAAGTGTGACAATTACGAAATTTAATTTTCCGTTCACAATACTTTTTTTTAAATTGCCATACAAATATTTTAGATATAATAAGGATGTGTGTTAATAATTTAGAATTGACAGTTATTGTGAATTTATTTTGTCATAATTCAAAAAATAGTATACAGAAATAAATTTAAAGGTAAAATACACAACTTTTCTTACAAAAGAACCAAAACCATTTCAATGTAGGATTACTTGCAGTTGTCTTCATGACCGCATGTACTTACCTTATGTCTTCATGACCGCATTAAGCAGCTGTAGAGCATGAATGTACTTGATCGCGTAAATGACCCGGTGAGTTCAGTTCAGAGCCAGCACTGCCACAGACTCAGCAGCGACTCCGACAGGCGGTCCTAGGGCTCCAGCCGACGCTGATTTTTGACACTAGTTATATAGCTAGTTTCAATTCAGCCGCTGGAGGAGAATTTGTAGCGGCCAGCTGCTCGGATCGGTGATATTCTATGGTTTCTCCACACGAATGTCGGAGCATTACTTTAAGAAACATGGACCGCCCGCAATGAGTTTTTCCTCATTTACACTATTTAATCAAAAGTATCCGGACACGTGGCTGAAAATGACTCGCCACTTCGTGGCACCCTCCATCGGTAGTGCTGGAATCAATAGGGTGTGTGTCCACCCTTAGCCTTGGTGACAGCTGCCACTCTCGCAGGCATGCTTTCAATCAGGTGCTGGAAGGCTTCTTGGGGAATGGCAGCCCATTCTTCACGGAGGGCTGCACTGAGGGGAGGTATCGATGTAGGTCTGTGAGGCCTGGAATGTAGTTGGCGTTCCAAAAATTCCCAAAGGTGTTCGATAGGGTTCAAGTCAGGACCCTATGCAGGCCAGTCCATTGCAGGGATGGTATTGTTCTGTAACCACTCCGCCTCAGGCCGTGCAGTATGAACAGGGTCTCGATCGTGTTGAAAGATGCAATAGCCATCCCTGAATTGCCCCTCAACAGTGGGAAGCAAGAAGGTGTTTAAGACATCCACATCGGCCTTTGCCGTGATAGTACCACACAAAACAATAAGGGGTGCAAGGCCCCTCCGTTAAAAGCACGACCACGCCATAACACCATTTTGGACGTGTCCGAATACTTTTGATCACCATAACTGCACTTTATTCACATGTATAGTTGAAAAATCATAAATCATAATCAAATTTACAATTTTATTGGAGAAATTTTGTAATATTTTAATATAAAAAAATTGAATTGCCCCGCGTTGCCTGGATATTCATTTATCAGAATCGTCTGTTAGACAGTAAAAGGAATTCTTTCCTACCCCTTAAAAGTAAATTGTAAGTGTGCACTCTTTCAGTTTTTCGAAATCATCCCGATTATATTGAGTAAACGTAGCAAAGTAAATTACACATTTTTTAAATCCCTCACATGTCTTACTAAATGTTTTTTTATCTACTTGGATATCGCAATGACTCTTTGGATAATTAAAAGTTAAAATTGTCCCTCGGATAAATTAAGTGGTAGCGGCAGATATCTTGTGGTACTACATACTATGAACAAAGAAATAATCACACTACAACAATAAAAATTTAATAATTATAAAAAATGAATACGAAGTCTACTTTAGGGAATGCTTTTCCCATTTTCAGTGGGTTTATAACAATGCAAAAGGAAATATTATTAAACAATGGCAATAAAGAATGGAAGGACAAAAAGAAAAAATAAATATAAGAAAATGATTGTGTGAAATGATGTGATGTGAAGTGATGAAATGATTAATGAGAAAATTCCTTAATAAAAATTTTGTTACTACCCAAGCAATGTGGAACTTAAATAGCATGAGATTACCAGCCTCCTAACTTTTTCTAGCACTTTGCGTAGCTGTTGGTTTTTAATCTGATACACGTTCCTTCGATAATAAGTAGTTTTTAAGTCATTTCCTCTCATTATTTTTTCATACTAATATTCTCTAACTTCTTTTTGTCATTCCATATTTTATTATTATTTCTTATACATCCTTTTCCATTGTTATAGACCTACTTTCTATAAGGGTATCAGTCCTAACGGTGGCAGGACTTTTGGCACTAGACTGGCTAGGTCGAATTTACTCGGTTTGGAGAAGAATTGTAGCATAGTATCGATGTTCTCAATCCAATATAACGCACTTTACCTACTTAGGTGGGTCAGGGCATCAATTGATATCACCGCAGACCCTTTGATCGGGAGGTTCTATGTTCGACTGTGACAGGATTTTCGACACTAGCTTGTTAGCTAGGTCGAATCCAGTCGGTGTTTGGAGGAGAATTCTAGCGGCCGGCTGATGTGAAACGTGGTTTCTCCGGTCAACACGAGGCGAATGCCGGAGCAGTACCCTACCAAACGGGCCACGGACCACGCGCGATCTTTCCTACCTCTTCCTTGTTTGATCTTCACCCCCCTTACTTAGACTCACACATTTACATGCACTACACAACCACAGAGCTTAGAGATTACCCCGGTAGGGGTGGTGCATCGCTGGTTGCAGATACTTGGTTGGGGAAACTCCCGCGAATCGACGTGTTATATCGCGACTGGTTATCGCCCTCCGGCGGGGGAAGATCACAACCATCTCACGCGATAAAAAAACACGCACTACACTTACGGGATAGTGACTTTGGTCGTTGACGCGCCCGGAATCTCTAATCAATTAATCGCACCCATGACACGTCCCATGTCAATAGGAACGCCATGATATTGAGCTAGACGCAATACTTCCGCGATAAATACAGCATAATTATACTTATATATACAAATCGAAACATACAAATCGAAAAGTGATGCGTAGAAATTACTCATATATTTTTTTTTATCTGAAGAAAATGACATTTGCTGTTTGTTGTACATTCAGAAATATGATTCTGTTTTGCAAGTAGATATTACCGAAACCAATGGAGACTATTACTCACCAGTTGATAGGAGGCAAATGAAATATCAAACAGAATAATAAGTTAATGAGTTATTAAATGATTAAATCTTTAATTTATAAGATGACCTTTAAAATTACAAAGATTTTCGCAATGTCTTTGGTAATTAGAGGCAATCTCAGAATGATACATTGGATTTCTGTACACTACTCTTAAAATATGTATTGCCCGTTCTGACAAGCGTACTGAACGATAACACCAGTAAGAAATCAGTATTAATTATACGCCGTTTATTATTCTAGAGCCGCACAATAATTTCCTGAAAATTAAAGGTTATAAACAGAAAATGTTACATATTGTGTAACATGAACATTTTATATCGAAAGTCTTTTTGATTTTTTAGAATATGAAGCTAGTGGTGCTGATACAAAGCTATACTACATCCTCATACTAATGAAACGGACATACTATGTTATGTTGCATTTATTATGATATTATCTCGTATTAATTATTCAGCCATATCGTAAAACACTACTCAGCAAAAATTCATAGGATTTTTTTAATTGTTCAAAATTTCGAATGTTCCTAGGTTATAATTAAAATCAAAATTACAACCTCGCTTTGCTCCAACCGAGAAAATTTTAAGGAAAAATGTCCTTTCATTGGCGCGAATCGTCCAGTCTTCAGTTTGATAAGGTAGCACATTTCATCTTCAATCATATGCCTAGTTGACAAAGTATACTAAGTAGGATTGTAAATTCCAACACAGTTCTTAGAATTTAACTAAACGTTATTCCAAAACAGCTTGTATTTTAAAAATGTACTTCATAATATTATTTAAAAATCAAATATTGAGTATACTAGTATTTTAGAGGAATTTCACGTAAAAATAGATGGAGTAATCAGTGAATGTGAGGTAAATAAAAAACTTATCTCATTGGACGACTTTAATGCTAGAGTGGGAATATCTGAGAGCTCAAAAGTCATTGGACAACATGCAGAAGAGGTGGAAAATTCAAATGAAAAGAGATTGATTCACCTATGTGAACAGCATGAACTTATACTTAGAAACGGCCAATTCCAACAGAAAGAGAAGCATATATTTACTTGGGAAGATCACGTAAGAGGAAGGAGATATGTGGTCGATTACGTAATTACTAGACAGTATTTAACGGGTAAAGTAATAGACGTCAGGGCACATAGAGGCCCAGAATGTAGATCCAACCACTACCTAGTGACGGCCAAAATTCTGTTTTCACCCATAAATCAAAAAGAGACGGAGATTTGAGAAGAAAATGAGGCCAAAATGAAAATACTGAAGGTAGGAAGTATAATATAGCGGGTCTATCAGAACTAACTATAAGATATTTATTTCAAAACAGATTGGATAATTTACTGAATGAAAACGTAGTTGGATCAAATAAGGAGATATGTGAGCACCTCAAAGATAGTGTACATCAAGTGGCTCAAGAAACACTTGGAGAAATACCTTTAAATAAGAAAAGGAGAGAGAGGAGCTATCTCCGGGGATTTAGCGACCTCCCAAACTTATAAAAAACATAGTCTGATCCCCAGACATTTTTTTGTGCGGTTGTGTTATTGGTGATCTTTTGATTCGAAAAAAATGCAAACACATGATCACTGTTATATTGATACAATTTTATCGTTAAGTACCCTAATTAGAGTTATTTACAAATTATTACGAAGCACCTTTTAATGGAATATTAATATGCAAATTTTCGTGATTCTTATATGTGCAATACTCGAACCTCCAACTTCTTTAAAATATGAAATTAGTAGTTTCATTTCAAGAAATGAAATTCCTTAGAAATTAGATTTGAATTTACATACTCGTGCACGGATTCCTCTACAGTATTTCGATTTGTTTCAAATTATTCTTCTATTGTCTACAATTTTGCAGATCGTATCATTTGTTTGCATGGCTTTTGCGACCACGTTCCGTCCGATGTTGTTCCTTAAACAACAGGCCACGGAAATGTACCTTCTGTCCCATCGTGATTCCATTTCCATTCATAAGTCCGAGGTGATGGATGGTAGCATTATATCCGATCATCTTACCGCATATCCGCAAAGACATAAATATTCTCCAACTCTCCTACGAGAACTCGAAATCCACTTGATATGTAACGCCGTCGAAGAAATGGTCATTGAGGGCCCCTGCGTAAACAATGTCGAATACTTTACTTTGTCAAGGATTACGAGCCTGATTAAAATGTGAAATGATACACATTCCCTTGCCTTTAATGATCAATTGTTCCTTACATTGGTGAATCCAATTCGTAGTCTATTAAAATAATACCCTCAATTTGGAAATTAATTTTCATTGTTCAAATAGAGGTATATTAGGGCATTTGCCCCAGATCACTTGCATTACTGATCCACGTTTCTCAGAAATGCAATGGTCTCTATTTCTCTGAAAGGTTTCTTGCTAGTGGTACTTGTGGTGTTTCTTTCGATCGGGATTGGTAAGTTGATTTCTTCAGCGATAGCTGCCTGCGAATTGTGCTAAACTTTTTACGAAAGTGCGTAATCTTTTTATCGCTCTTGGCCTGCAATAGTGGCACAACTAAAACTAGTCGTGCTACAGAATGACAGAGACGTTCTCGTACTAGTTGATTTTCTCGTTTTTTTTGGGGTAGCTTTTCAGACTTGTCAGCTGCCCATCTATCGCCGTCCGAAGTACATTTTTATTGAAATTTTCTCAATTTTTTTGGTTCCCTTCTGGTAGAAAAATATTATAGAACAGTCAAACCTCCTCCTATAAGGAAATTTTCGTTGACAAATTGAGAGATATTTTTTAGAAAATGACGTTTAAACGTTACTATAAATGTGAAATTTGAAGTTCTATGTCATAGAAATCTTGTGAGTTTTCGAAAAACTTAATGGGATTTCATTTGAAGCACCTACTCTTGCAAATGCAGTATGTATACATATCGCTGAAACTGCGTATTTTTGAAAAACAAAAGAATACAGCAAAATTAATTTTATGACATCTTAAACAGTACAATAAGCACTATCCGCAGGAAATATTTGAAAAAATAATTTGGAGGCACTTTTAAAAAAAATGACGTTTAAGCGTTTTTGAAAATGCGGAATTTTGAGCTGATTTTCGCAGAAAGGCGTTTGTCATCTTTTAGCTCCACTAGTGTAATATTGGACATATTGCACGCAATATTGCGATAAATCTACTGTTTTTTTACAAAATGTGCATGATTTTTGTGATTGATCTAATTATGAAGTACAAATTTCATTTGAAGGAAAATCCTATTACTTGAATTTTGTGGTCGTAGGAAGACGCAAAAAATGTGAAACTTTTTCAATTTTCGAAAATTCAGAATTAATAGTGAAAACAGGCCTTCGCAACGTTTGTGTGTATATATATTCTTCCAAAAAATTTGAAGAAAACATTTGGAATCAATTTTTGGAAAAATCTAAAAATGTTCCAGAGGCTTTGTGTAAAAACTAATGAATGCTTTTCAAAATGAAATTTTAATTTTAATGAATTTTTTTTCTTGGTGGTTCAAATTGTCGCCACTAGACTACCCATCAGTCAAATACCGCGAGCTTTTGAAACAGCTTTTCTTAATTACCTTGGAATTCCATGTTTGGCTCTCTGAATGGTTATCACTTACTGTCTACAAACGAGTGATAGAACGAATTAACGAAAGTGACTCTAAACACTCGCCTTCTGAAGATGGGCCGGTAGAAATAAATTTTCCTCACGGTTCTAGAATACAGTGTTTGTCATGATATTACTCGCGCAACTTTTCTTGAACGATGACTTTGCTTCCCCCTCTCTGGCACAATAAACAGATGAAGGCAAAAGCTCGCAGCGAGCACTGATGACAACATTCCAAACACATCTTTACTGGCGCGAAATAGAAACAATTTTCTTTTGAAGACGAGAACTTTTATCGGTTAATTTCTCCAAAAATCTAAAGAACTGACCGAAGCAGGTACGGATCTATTACAGGAGATATCTCAAATCCTAATAAAGTTAGATCGCAAATTATTGAGAACGTTGCGAAGGCGTGACTGATTCGCCAGAGATTGGCATTGCTTCATAAAATCTAGTGGCCGATTTCGTAACTAATACCCCCACTCTACCCGCATTTCTTCGATTCATCGTTGAAAAAACGTTGCGCGAGTAATATCGAACTTTACACTGTTTGATTCCATCTTGTTGCAGGAACCGTTGACATGGCAGCCCAGAAACCTGCACATCGTTTTGTGGACGGTAGACCCGTGTGGTATACTGTCGGGCCTAACAAGTGTCCGTTTCCGCCATGTAATCTCTGGAACTCTCGAAGATAGGATCAAGAAGATTGCCGTTTTGTAGTTTGCTTACGCAAGTTTACTGGCATTTGAAATAGAGAGTTGAACATGAAAGTTATTTCTTATTTGCTACCCGAATATCAACACGTTCTTTCCCTTTTATCCTACCTACGAAACAGAGGCTACGCTTGTGTAACGTATTGCAAACCACAGGTCGGAAGTCTGGTGCCGTGCAGGGGCCGTAGAAATAGAGGTTGAAGAGACGTTGTTAGGGTGTCACAAGCGAGTAGGGTTAGAAAGACCCGAAACGTAGGTGCAGAACATTCCAGAAGGTTTTTGGGAACTTCTAAGAATCGGCGGTAGATTGAACAGCATGGCATTTCAGCGATCACGTGATGTTGGTCGTGGCGCTAACGCGAGTATGACGTCACGAGTCACGCGCGCTGAGAGTATATAACTCAGTCGCAGGGTAGGTCTTGAGCTGAGCAGAGCGTCGCTGGTGGGAGACACCTGGATGGGAAAACGCCTGTAGCCAACGGTAGGCTGGCGCCGGATCTCGCCGATCTCGCGGGGAAAGACCACCAGCACTACCTACCGAGGAAAAACACGAACTACACTAACGGTACTAATGAACTTCGCAATTCAGATATCGGTCCCAGAAACACTAACAATCAATCAATTGTAACACGTTTATTTGCACTCCTCGCACGCCAGTGAGTCAAGCCGATTGTGTCGCCAGCCAATGAGTCAAAATGCTAGGGTTGCGATGTTGATTGTGACGCCGGCCGGCGAAGACTCTGGGACCGTTAAGGCTTCCAGAGTCCGATGTTGACTGTGACGCCGGCCGGCAAAGACGCTGGGAGCGTCAAGGCTTCCAGGGCCCGATGTTGGCTGTGTCGCCGGCCGGCAAAGACGCTGGGAGCGTCAGGGCAACT
>BOPP01000054.1:6165250-6180869 GCA_017312745.1 Gryllus bimaculatus
TATGTGGAGAGGACTCACCCGCGACAGAGCTGGTCATGGGAGTAGTGAAGACGACCGCAGATGCCTCAGCAGCGGAGGTGAGAGGACTGACCGCAGCGTGCTGTCAGGGGAGGGGAGGAGTACTGACCGGCATAGTGCTTGTCAGGGGAGTGGAGGATACTGACCGGCAGAGCTTCGGAGTGGGAGAGACTGGACCGCAGATGCTGGCATGGGATAGTGAGGAGGACTGACCGACAGATCGCTGTTCAAGGGGGAGTGGTGAGGAACTGACCCAGATTCTGCCGTCAGGTGAGTGGTGAGAGAGGACTGCACCGCAGAGGTGCTTGGTCAGAGGGAGTGGTGAGAGAACTGACGGCAGCGGCTGTCAGGGAGTGGTGAGGAAGGACTTAGACCAGGCAGACGTTGCTTCAGGGGAGGAGTGGTGAGAGACGACCGGCAGCGCTGTCAGGGAGTGGTGAGGAGGGACTGACCGGCAGAGTGCTGCTTCATGGGGATCTGAGAGGACTTACCGCAGAAGCTTGTTTCAGGGGGATGGAAGACTGACCCGGCAGATCTGTCAGGGGAGTGTGAGCAGAGCACGACCGGCAGCGTGCGTCAGGGGGAGTGGTGAGGAGGACTGACCGGCAGAGTGCTGGTCATGGGGAGTAGTGAGGAGGACTGACCGGCAGTGTGCTGGTCAGGGGGAGTGGTGTGGAGGACTGACCGGCAGAGTGCTTGTCATGCGGCGCAGCAGAGCTGCGGCGCTGGCGCCCTCCACCTGCGCCTTAGCCGTGACTTCCGAGTACTGCTGCAGCGCGGGCGGGGGCGGCGGCGAGGGTGGCACGGGCGGCGCGGGGGTGGCGCACGGGTGGCCCGTGCACACCTGCACCACACGCACTTAGGTGGAATCGACATCGAAAGGTTTACATTATCGACTAATCATTGAAAAAATTCCTTTTTTTACGAATTTAAAAAAATGTTTTTATTGTCAAAAAACGGACAAATACAATTTGTGCGTTTTCTTGAGATCCAGATTCTCAACCGCATTTTTATTATACTTAGATGAATTATAAATAAAGTTACCGAGTGTTATTAATAAAGTATATTACTAACTTTCAATGCGCTGAAAATTGAAAGAAAAACCTGTACAGCCTACGGTATTTGAGATGCGTCTGTGGTTTCGTTAGATACGCAGAAGTCGAAACTCCCTGAAAAATTAACAGTATACGAAAATATAGAGTAGAAATTCGAAAAAATTAAAAGTTTCATTTTCTAGGGCAAAATTCAAATAGTTGATTGGGTTATTCTATCGATTCTCGTACCGACTGACGTATCTTACTCAGTGTGTCACTTCTTACAACACATTTGACGTCATGCAGCAGGTCCCGACGGGTGATCTAGGTTCCAATCATGAGACTCACGAAATATTGCTATTCACATGATGCGTTGTGTAAAGCAACCTTTTTGAATATCCTTGGTATGTAATGACCTGTTTTCTGAATACATCCTCTACTAGTCTATGTTTTTGTAGAATCCGGGAAGACTGTCTTTGTTAAAATGTTTAATTTATTACAGTACTACAGGAGAGTATATTTTTGTTTGGCTTTGAGCAATGTGCGTGCAACTTTTTGAAAAACTATTTTGGGTGACTTTGTTCAATAGCATTTTTACTGCTCAAATTTGACACTAATTTGGAAACTATGTTTATTGTTTATATGTTTATTCCCGAGTAATGTAAAAAGTAATTACATCGGCAAATGAACTTTTTTAATAGCTGATGGGCAGCGTACTAACTTCTCGTAATGCTGTGTTATTTTCTCGATCGGCACAAAAACAGAGTTGTAGCTCTCCTTTAAAATCGTCTATTTCTGTAGTTAAGTGTCGAAGAAAACTTTAAGCAGACGGAGTTTTCTAGTTACGGCGAAGGGAATAGGTCATGTTCGTCACATGATGTACGCCTTACTTCACGCCTTCATCCCAAAGCGTGAGAATTAATTTAGACCCAGGCACGGGGGACACTGTTAGCTAGTCATCAAAGTCGGACAATCCACTCAAAATGCCACATATATACATACAAGCAGGAACAACGTCATTGCAAGCGTAATGTCCATATTCTTAAAAGTAGCTCGTATCTTGAGCTCGAATTTTTTTAAAAATTTTCGCAAACAGCTAAGCCCCTTGAAAAAATGAACACGTGTGGAATGCTCGCAGTTGATTAAGTAGAAATGCGCTAGTACTAGATTCGTAAGGGATGTGTTTTAAAATACGTCATATTTTGATGTGAAATGTCTTAGAATTATTGCGTTGGCTGGACCTAAGGCTGATTATTATCTAGTATGTTAATTACTTTGGCCGCAACCACGCCGTTAACTTGGAATTGTGTGAGCGAGATAAATTGGTCGAGTAATATTGGCTACTGTTTTGACAAACTAATTTAACCTACTTTATTGTAACGTCAGTTATACTTGTATTAATAATATAAATTATTATTAAGGATCTTTCTTTGATAGATTTTATTGTTTTGTCTCGTTTATTTGTGCAATGTTAGCTTGGAGAAGATACTAAAGTCTCTAAATAAAAAATCCATTGCGGTGTCACGTCCGTAACTTGAGGCTGGGCGCGCTTTGTTGTTGGGCTACTCCCAACAGGGCGCAGCACTATCCGGGGCGCCTAGCCACTATAAATATAGGGACTCTCAGTTGGAAGCGTAAGTGACAGTGACTACGAGACAGTGTCAGATTCACAGTGATTCTGGGTGACGTGATCAGTGATTCTAGGCCACAAAATCAAGTATATTCTTTGTGTTTTTGATCACGGAATATTGTCAAACGTGATCACACCATTTTACTTGGCCCGACTGCTTCATCTCCTCGTGTTCGATGTACTGGGCTTTGGACTTCCACCTTGCATGCCGTCGGTTTATCAAGAAGGTTTTCGCCCCATAGAGCAACGGAATCTTTTGTAACGTCCGGGCCTATGGTCTAGTTCTTGTTCCGTACATGGGCTACACCATCAGCAGGCCACACCTACTTTGTATGTAATCTATGAAGAAATGTGTATACCTTACCACGAGCTTGTGACGTCTTTACTCAGAGATGTTTCATCTTTAATAATCGCTTGGTTTACGTGAACCCGAGGGTAAGTAAATAAGTACCTGCACTTTCGTTCAAATTGTCTGTAGGCTTATGCAGCTAGAAGTATACTTTTTTTTTAAACTTACCAGCCTCTAGATGACATTGTTCATGTTGCTTATGGTTTCGTTTCAGTGTTATCGCCTAATGTTCGCTTGCGTTCTTGCAAAGTTCTAATTAACGATAGAACCCATTTCCTTTGTATTAACTTGGCGATCTTTCACCTTTAGCATCATATGAAGTTCCTCTTCACATGACCAATGTATCTCATAAGATACCGTATAGTCTAGGCATGAAATGATATAAGAACATTCTCTGACTTGAATGGGTATTGAACGGAGGAGAAAGGATCCTTAAAGTTCGTTTGTTTCTTTCATTTATACTCCTACTGGTAATCTTGAAATTGAGATTTTGTCGTGTACATTCTTTAGTAAATTTATGATTTGATTGATTTGCTTAGTGATTTCGGGCGCGTCAACTACTAAGGTCATTAGTAGTGTCCGTAAGTGTAGTGCATGTTTTGTAAAGCTGGAGGTGGCGGTGATCTTGCCCCGCTGGAGGGCGAGATCCTGCGCCTACCTACACGTCACGTAGCAGTGTTCCCGCAAGCTCCCGACATGTGTGGTAGTGGAGTGCATGTAAATGTAGGAGTATATAAGAGTTGAAGATAGGACAAGAAAGAGGAAGCAAAGACCGTTTGTGATGGTACTGCTCCCGCATTCACTTGACGTTGATCGAAAAAAAACACGGAAAACTGCCGATGAAAGCAGCAGGCCGATGGAATTCTCCTCCAAACAGCGGCAAAATTCGACCAAGTATTATGTAGCGAGTATCGAAAATCCTGCCGTGTGGAGATTCAAACCCAAGGACCTCCCTGTCAGATTGATATTCGATACTCTGGGCCAACTCAGCGTGATTTCCTCAATTTGTGACATGTTCTCCACTTCTGCCACGTTTGCAAGTGTGGGCGTGGATTATAACGTCCTCCCCGCTCGCGTGCGTGTGTATGTGTGTATGTATGTGTGTATGTATGTGTGTATGTATATGTGTGTATGTATGTGTGAATGTATATGTATGTGTATGTGAGTGTATGTGAGTGTATGTGTGTACGCGTGTGTATGTGTGTGTATGTGAGTATGTGTATGTGAGCGTATGTGTGTACGTGTGTGTATGTGTATGTGTGTACGTGTGTGTGAGTGTATGTGTGTATGTATGTGTGTGTGCGTGTGTATACGTGTGTGTATGTGTATATGTGTGAATGTATGTGTGTGCATGTGTGTATATATATGTATGTGAGTGTATGTGAGTGTGTGTGTATGTATAGATGTATGTATATGTGTATGGGTGTATGTATGTGTGTGTTTGTGTGTATGTGTGTATGTGCGTGTATATGTGTGTACGTGTGTGTATGTGTATGTACGTGTATGTATGTGTGTATGTGTATGTATGTATGTCTGTGTGGATGTGTGTGTATGTGTGTGTGCGTGTGTGGGTGGGTGTTGGGGGGGGGGCGTTGGGGCCGGCGCCTACTTGCTCAAAGGACCTGCGCGCCGCAGAGCAGGTGCGGGCAGAGCTGGCCGGCGGTGGGCAGGAACGCCGGCACCCCGCAGGGGCCCTGCTGCGACAGGAACTGCTGCAGGGGCTGCTGCACCGCGAACGTCTGCGCGCACCAGAAACGCAGCACTCGCAGGAAGAACGGGCGCTTGGGGGATCGGCAAATTAAACGGGAATGGCCAGATACGAAAGTGAATGTTTTGTGCAAATTAAACCTTCAATGACTCAAGACAATAATTCCAATGCACAAAGGCGGCGGCGGTTAGCGTATCGAACAGTTATACCCAAGTTGGCGGGTTTAAACCCGATCGAAGCTGTGGATGTTTAAGGGCGAAAAAATCTTTCGAACGTCTCCCTTCGGAGGAGAAGTAAAGCCGGCTGTCCAATGTTAGTAGATTTACTTGCATGTAAAAGAGCCTCATGCCTAAATGACGCCTCTGAGCTAAATTCAAAATCGCCCAATAAATACCTCCTTTCTCTGCTAGTTGGTGAAAGGAGCGTAGCGAAATTTGCGTGGTCAGACGGAAGAGCGAGCCACATGGCCTGAGTCTCGCCACGTAAAATAGGGCAGTCAATTCAATTCAATACAAAATGGCGTATTGAAACGAAGTGTCCTTTTTAATTCAAAGGTTTCCGAATGTGCACATCATTAGGCTTCCTCATTTGCGATGGGATGCGCCCTGAATTGGCTTCACGCTGAAATTACTACTGCAACGAAACTTGGTTTCATATTGAAGGGTTAAGCGCGGGTTTGAAAGACTTAAGTGAATGATATCAGCGAATTAATTCTTCAATATGGAATGGTATATTGAGAAGGAACGTTCCGTACACACACATCATGGAGTTTTCTCTTCTGCGTAATACTACTGTAACCAACCTTAGGTCCATAAGGAAGGGTTAAGTGTGTGTTAGAGAGACAAAAGAGAATATTCCTCTGAATAAATGGGATATATCTTTACAGAAATGTTCAAAGAAAATGTAACAAACTTCTAGAGCATGTAGGTGGTAGAAGTTAATAACATTTTTCCAAAAAATACGTGGTGGAGTATCTCATAAAACGATGTGAAAAAATGGTAGGCAAATGTCCGCTACCAACCGCCGAGACTCGAAACCTAGGTCAGAGCCGCTCCAGAGACTGCGGTGATGTTGACTTGGGAGCTTCGTCCACTTACGCACTGATTGGGCGCGCCGGGGAACTGCGCGGGCTGGAACTGCGCGGGCAGGAACTGCGCCTGCGGGTACTGCTGCTGGGCCCCGCCGGCGTAGGGCTGCGTGGCGCCGTAACCGGGCGGACCCGTGTACCCGGTCTGCACCGTCATGCCGGTGTACTGGTTGGCCGTGAACTGCCCGCCCATGTACGGGTCCTGGGCCAGATACTGGCCCGTCTGGCCGGACCCCAACTGGCCATACGCCCCGCCCTGGCCCGGCTGGCCGAATCTGCGAGATTGCAAGCATTTTGCCCGTGTACACGAGTGACACGTCTCAAAAATTGTTTTAGACATCCGCTAGTAAAAGCGGTTCTTTCAGGGTACGCATGGCGTGCGGAAAGTTCAATTTTCAGCGCTAGTGCTAAAAGCGAGACGATGGTCAAGTGATCATGTATATCCTTAAATGCAACAAAGAAAAGAAAATACTTTTGTCTGTCCACATCAGATAATATTGGTTATTTCTTATAAATTTCATGTATTTTGATTAAAATAAAATGAATGTTGTCAATAAGGCTGGCTGAAAAATAATGTATGAGACACGTGCTAAAAGTGATATTTTCTTCGTAGGTTTGCGCTAATTGGTCTATTGGCTTCATGTAACAACATTTACTATTCGTGAAATAAAATTGTCACTTTTACCACTCCTGCCATAAATTACTTTTAAAATCATATTCGTTTAAATAAATGTGTCGGACATAGGGAGAATAATATTGTACAGTTGTTACAAATAATCTATTATGTGCATTATGGCAGCATTAATTTGGTTCAATCAATAAAAATGTTTTCAAAACAGTGCAAATTCCATAAAGATAATACACAAAATAGTCGATGTAGTTTGAAGTAGCCTTTGCCAGTGCTCTGACCGAAGAGACACTGCATTTAAATCAAAGTATATTGATTGATTGGTGAATGGGAATGTTGATGAACGCTACCGTCCGCTTGCCAACGAGGCGCCTTGGCCAGGGCTCTGGCCGAAGGGACACTGCATTTAAATCAGAGTATATTGATTGATTGATTGGTGAATGGGAATGCTGATGAACGCTACCGTCCGCTTGCCTACCCGGCGCCTTGGCCAGGGCTCTGGCCGAAGTTCGGGCCTTGGCCCGGGGACTGCCCGAAGCCCGCGCCCTGCCCCGCGGCGCTGTAGGAGCCGGCCTGCCCGGGGGCCTGCTGGCCGAAGGCGCCGCCTTGCCCCGGGGGCTGGCCGTACGCGGCCGTCTGCCCCGGCGCCTGGCCGTAGCCCGCGCCGCCCTGCCCCGGCGTCTGCCCGTACGTGGCGCCTTGGCCCGGCGACGGCGCGGAGAAGGACGTCTGGCCCGGCACCTGCCCGAAGGTCCCGCCCATGCCGAAGGGCGGCGGCGGCGGCGGCTGCTGCGGCGAAGGGGAAAAGGGCTGGCCGAAGGGCTGCTGCGACTGGAAGTTCTGCGGGCCGCCGAACGGACCGCCCTGTGCGAGAGAGAGGAAAATCCGTTTTATCATTGCGGTTGTGTATTACTTGTTAGCGCCATAAGGCCGACACAGAGCAAATAATTTGTAAACCGAGGCGATACAGAGCGAATAACAGCCGCTGTTGTAACATATAAATCAATGCGATAGTGAGCTGCCAGAGAGCGAATAACGCACGCGGTTGTAACTTATAAACCGAGGCGATGCTGAGCTGCTAGAGAGAGAATAATGGACGCAGTTGTATATTGGTAAACCAAAGCGATACCGATCCGATAGAGAGCGAGCAAGAGACGTGGTTGTAATTTGTGAACCGAGGCGATACAGAGCTGTTAGAGGACGACTAACGTGCGCGGTTGTAATGTGTAAATCGAGACAATTCAGAGGCGATAGAGAGCGAATAACGAACGCGCTTGTAATGTGAAAATCGAGGTGATGCAGCCGTTAGAGAGCGACTAACGTGCGCGGTTGTAATTTTTTAAATCGAGACGATTCAGAAGCGATAGAGAGCGACTAACGGACGCTGTTGTAATGTGTAAATCTAGGCAATAGAGAGCGAATAACGGACGCGCTTTTAATGTGTAAATCTTGGCGATAGGGGGCGAATAACGTACGCGCTTGTAATGTGTAAATCGAGGCGATACAAAGCCGTTAGAGAGCGACTAACGGGCGCGGTTGTAATGTTTAAATCGAGGTGATACAATGCCGTTAGAGAGCGACTAATGGACGCAGTTGTAAAGTGTAAATCGAGGCGATTCAGAAGCGATAGAGAGCGACTAACGGACGCGGTTGTAATGTTTAAATCGAGGTGATAGAGAGCCACTAACGGACGCGGATGTAATGTGTAAATCGATGCAATACAGAGCGAGTAACATACGTGGTTGTAATGTGTAAATCGAGGCAATACAGAGCCGTTGGAGTGCGACTAAAGTACGTTGTTGTATTGTGTAAATCGAGGCGATAGAGAGAATAACGGACGCGCATTTAATGTGTAAATCTTGACGATAGGGAGCGATTAACGTACGCGCTTGTAATGTGTAAATCGAGGCGATACAGAGCCGTTAGAGAGCGACTAACGGACGCAGTTGTAATGTGTAAATCGAGGCGATTCTGAAGCGATACAAAGGCGATAGAGAGCGAATAATGGACGAGGTTGTCATGTGTAAATCGATGCGATAGAGAGGTGATAGAGAGCGAGTAACTTACGTTGTAATTTGTGAACCTAGGCAATACAGAGCCGTTAGAGAGTGACTAACGGACGCGGTTGTAATGTGTAAGTCGAGACGATAGAGAGCGAATAACGTACGAGGTTGTAATTTGTAAACCGAGCCGACCTTGAAAGGAGGGACCATTTAAAAGGGAGCGAGAGCGTGCGTGCGTACGTGCAGGGCGTGCGTGGAGCCCGAGTAGCCGCCCCAGCCGCCCGGGCTCCCCGGCGCCACCGGCTCGGAAGGCGGGCGAGGCGCCATGAACTGCGGGCGGCTGCCCATCTGCTGCGGCGCCGGCGGCTGCCCGTTCATCGCTGCAAGGCAAGCGCACGGAGTCAGGAGTGGTGGCTGCCCAAGGCTCAGAGTAAAGGCTCCCACAGGCCGGCGCGGGAGATCCGCAGGGGGTGCGGCGCGGAAAGTTCCGCGCTAGGCGCGGCGGCGAAGTCCGCGGGGGCCGTTCACACCGGGGCGTCAATTATGAGTCAGCGTTTGGTGGAGTTTTCCTCATCCGACAAACAAAGGCAAGGGAGCTCGACCCAAGAGGGATGCGAAGACTCCCGAAGGCGGGCGGACTTCCACGAATACCACACATATCGGGAGACCATCCGGAAACGTAAAGGCTTTCACAGACCGGCGCGGGAGATCCGCAGCGGGCGCGGCGCGGAACGCTCCGCGCTAGACGCGACGGCGGAATCCGCGGGACCGTGCACACCAGAGCGTCAATTACGAATGAGCGTTTGGTGACAGTTTTCCTCATCCGATAAACAACAGCAAGGGAGCTCGACCAAAGAGGGACGCGAAGACTCCCGAAGGCGGGCGGACTTTCACGAGACTTGAGCGGCAGCGGACAAAACGCGTCCGACTGCGCTGCCAAATCCGCCGGGGATTAAACGCTGCCAATCCGGCCTCCGCGCGCCCCGGACGCAATCGGGCTTCTTTAAGGCTCTCGCAGACCAGCCGGGAACTTCAAAGCTTCCACAGACCCGCGCGGAAGATCCGCAGCGGGCGCGGCGCGGAACGCTCCTCGCTGGACGCGGCGGCGGATTCCGCGGGACCGTGCACACCGGAGCGACAATTACGACTCAGCGTTTGGTGATGTTTTCCTCATCCGACAAACAAAAGCAAGGGGAGCTCGATCCAGACGAGAGCGAAGACTCCCGAAGGTAGGCAAACTTCACGAAACTCGAGCGGCGGCGGTCGAAACGCGACCGTTTGCGTTCCCAAATCCGCAGGTAATAAAACGCTACCGCGACGCTCGCCTGCCGCGCAGGTCTGAACGTGCTCATAAGGCAACACGTGACGCGAAATTTCCGCTGCGACCATTCCGCGTAGGTTGCGGATCTTCCGCGCCAGTCTGTGGGAGCCTTAATTCGTGTCTCTTCTCTGTCCTGAGAGATGTAGGTTCTTAAATCTTTCACAGGTGTGGACGTAAAGTTACTCGAAATATCGACCCAGGGGGTAAGTATAGCGTTACATTTCTTTAAGAGACTTATAACTACAATTTGGCAACCGGGAGTTTTTGGGTTATTTTTGGTGAAAAATAATTTCCTATACTTCTATTAGAAAGTAGTTTAATTTGTATGATCTGCCATCTTGAAAAACAGTAAGGCTGTTAAAAAACTGGCCAGAGTAGAGGTAGGTATGTAACTTTTAAATGCCCTTTTCTGAGATTTCAGTTTTAGTGTACCGTTGAATTTAAAAAGATCCGTGTTGGAAAGTTCTTATTATATTGCAAGAAAACTTTCACAAATTATAGTGAAATAAGCAAGTGAAAAAGGTACTGCAGGATGCGTTTGTGATTAGTACGAAAGTTCTTGGGAGTTGAACTGAAGGAGAAATACAAATTTTCGAAAATTAGTTTAATATTTTTCCAAAACAATCCTGACATTAAAACATATAACGCAAGATACAATTCTTAAGGATAAAATTATAAATATATCTTGAGATAAAGTAAAACATTCTAAGAAAAAAGTTTTAAAAAATTGCAAAGTACTTTTTGTATGTATATTAGCTTTTTATGTTACGCACAAAATTTAACATTGCAAGAAAACACTTAAGAAAATCAGGTGACAACAAGCTATGCTCGAGTCGGGTGTTTGATCACATAGGTTTGTGATTGATCGGACGGGTAAAATGGTCATTATCATCACTAGTCGGCGTCTCCTTTACTGGCAAGCCGGATTACCCTGGTTGATTGATTTATTGTTTTAGTGATTTCGGGCACGTCGACTACGTGGATCATTAGTCCCGTAAGTGTAGTTCATGTTTTGCTTATGAGGCGACGGTGAGCTTTCAATCGCTTTATGGCGAGATCAGGCGCCGACCTAACGTTGGGTAGAGGGGGTTTCCCCAACTAGGTATCTCCCACCAGCGGGCCACCACCCCAGTCGGGATAAGCTCTACACTCCCGACCGGTCTCCCAGCATGTGTGCTTGTGTAGTGCATGTGAGTGTGCAGTAAATGCAAGTGTGTGTGTGTGTGTGTGTGTGTGTGTGTGTGTAAGGGGCTGAGGATAGGACCAGCAAGAGGAAGGAGAGATCGCGCGCGGTTCGTGGGCAGTTTGTTAGACTGCTGCTCCGGCATTCGCCTGGTGTTGATCAGAGAAACCAGGGAAAACTATCGATCAGAGCAGCCGGCAGCTAGAATTCTTCTCCAGACAGCGACTGAACTCAACCTAGCTGACAATCCAGTGTCGCAAGTCCTGCCGTGGACTAGGACCTCCCGGTCAGAAGGACTGCAGCGACATCAGTTGATGCACTGAGCCATCCCTCCCGGCGAATGCCCTGGTGGCGTTGTGGCGAAGCGTACCGTCCCTGGCGGCCGGCGGCGACGGCACGCAAGCCTGCATCTGCGTCAGCCAATCCCACTCGTCTCCGAACTCGCTCTCCGACCTGCACAGCCGAAAGCATTACTCGTGATTTCCTCTGACATTGCGACAAAAATTACTAAAAACAAAATTCTTTCTGGCTTCCCGGCAGGAGCTAAAGGATTCAAGTTCCCTCAAAATAATAATTCCCAAGAGATGTCTACTATTGTTAAATTGCTAGATCAAAGTCATAGATTTTGAAGAGCAAATTGATCTATAAAAGAAACAGAAGTACTTTAGATAAAGTATTCCAATCACAAATTTAAAAAAAATATATTTTGAATTAATAAAAGACAGTGATGATAATAAAAGATAGTGAAACTGATAATACCTGTTCGGCACTCTCGTGCAACCGTCTCCACTGGAAGTGGTGAAAGTTTCACCAGTCACTCGGTCACCACTAAGACTGCTAACACTCGCCGCTGCCTGTCAACCGATAGAACAATTTTCAATTCTGGCACGATTTCTTGATGATACATATCTACAGCAAATAAATAAAACACATAGAAGGCAACATAAAATAATACACCTTGCATCTGGAATATTTTATGTAGTTGAGACTAAATCTGTACAATTTTTACATAATGTAATTTATTATTAAAGTTCACGTATTTATTTTTAATAAAATAGCCTCGAAAAAAGGCATTTTCCTAGCTAAAGAAGAGGTGCAGAAAGGCATGTAAATAATGAAAACTCACATTGAAAAGGAATTTTCGTAAAACATTAATAATTAAAGTGATTCAAAATTTATTCTAACTAAAATTTGCATTACCACTTAACGTGTAAGGAAATAATATTTTCTTTGTAGACTTCATTCCACATGACCATCCCGAATGATGGCTACGAATTTGTTTTACTCCAAAGCTGTCTCTTCAAAATGCTATTGTGAAGTCCCATTTGAATCTTCAAATTGCATCGATGAAGACGGAATTCTGTTTTTTGTTCTTCGTATTTGTGAGAAGCACATATCATACACATATGTGCTCTATGCCCTCTAAATGGATCGGGGTTATTCTCAAAAGTAAAATGGGATTCCTCGTGAACAAAGCCTGCCGCCTGCCTGAATCAATACAGAAAATCACAATTCTTGACTGGTATCATCTTCCTTTTTTCATTTATATTTTTAATACTGCACGGTCCTTGAATCTTCGCTCTCACAGAAAGGCAAAACACGATCGCTAAAATAGGTTCCGTGACTAAAATACTTAAAATGAAAATGTAGTAAAACAACTCCAGTAGTACAATAACGTGTTTCCTATTGTTAAAAGTGACAAAATAGAGACAATAACAAACAGAAAGGCATTTTGCCAAACTGCCGGGCTCTATTTGTTATGCTTTGTTTGGGAGAGTAGACGGAGAACATCGCCGAAGGCAACATTGTTTTGCCAAATTTATATTCTCCCGCAACCAGATGGACCTCATAATGCGACGAAGTGTTCAAGTTAATTTTTCTGTGGAAGAGGAGTGTTCAGCCGACTTGTTATTTTCTTCAGTCAAATTCTCTTCAGTGTTTCACTAAGTCAAGATAAATATATAAAATATATTTATTTTTTGTCTTGTAGTTAATATCTATAATGCTAACACTTGATATATTGAATGACTTGCATTAGTGCAGAAAAATTAGTTAACACTTTTTTAAATTATGTCCTTGTCTTCTGGGGGTGACGCACTGAAGCACCCTGAACCCTCCCCCACCCCTTGGGTTCGTTACTGGGAATTTGTAATGCAGAAAGAGAGCCCTTCATTTTAGCATTTCTCCAACATTATCCACGTCTTTTCACTGTCCATCGTTCACGTAATGGAAATGATAATTATTACCATCATGATCATTATTCCTATCTTTTTCATTCATAACCCATGGCATTCAACAGTATAAGAGCTTCAATACACAAATAAATTAAAATAAATTAAAATAAATAAAATTTAAAAAAATAAATAAAATTTAAAAAAATAAATAAAATTTAAAAAAATAAATAAATAAAATTTAAATAAATACATAAATAAATAAATAAAATTTAAATAAATAAATAAAATGTAAATAAATACTTCTCCACCAGCACCTCCACTATCACTCACGGGTTCCCTACCAAACAAATCCAGTGGAAAAAGCGGTAGACGATGTCTGTTCGCAGCAGGTTATTCTTGGAGTTCTCCTGTCTTCCCCGCCTCTTATTCCACCATTTCCCCATCATATTCAGGCTGAATTTTCTTAGTCATCATTGTCGATGACTGCAGTGATTCTCACCAGAAGTACAGACGGTGGCAGATTTTCGACACTAGCTATGGAACTAGGTCGAGATCAGCCGTTGGCTGGAGGAGAGCTCTAGCGGCCAGCTGCTCTGATCGGAAGTTTTCCGTGGTGTCTCCGATAAGTACCAGACGAGTGCTGGAGCAGTGCCATATGAAACGGGCCACGGACCGCACACGATCTTTCCTTCCTCTTTCCTGTCGTACCATCACCCCTTACTTACAGTTACCCTTACATGCTGGGTACTACTCTACGACAAAATTTGTGGAGACCAGTGGGAAGCTTAGAGCTGAGTCGGCGCCCGGCTGGTGGAAGATACCCGGTTGGGAAAAATCCCCGCAAGCAGACGGGTAGGTCGGCGCCAAATCTCGCCATCCAACAAGGAAGATCACCGCCACCTCCGCGATAAAAAAGCACTATACTTTCGGGACTGATGACCTTAGGTGTTGACGCGCCCGGAATCGCCTATTAATAAACCAATTGAGCAAAATTCTAGCGGCCGGCAGCTCTGATCGGTAACTTTCTGTAGTTTCTCTATCCAATACCAGGCAAATGCCTGATCAGAACCTTAACAAACGGTCTGCGGATCAATCGCCATCTTTCCTTCACCTTTCTTTTCTTACCATTCCTTTTACACAGACATTTGCACTTCAATGCACTTATATACTACACATGCCGTGGGCTTAGAGCTTATCGTGGATGGGGCGCTGCCAAGCTGAGGGAGATACCTGGAAGGAGAAATCCCCTAGAAGAGGAAGTGTATTTTGGCGACAGTTCGTATCACCAAGTGGGAAAGGAACACTGCCTTCTTCCGAGTTGAAACATCCACTACACTAACGGGAGCAATGATAATAGTCTTTGACGTCCCCCAAAACAACCATCCATCCATCTTTTTTTTAATTGAATTGAATTTTCCTTATTTTACGTGGCGAGACTCGGGCCACCAGGCCCGCTCTTCCATCTGACCCCGCAAATTTCGCTACACTCCTTTTATCTAGCAGAGAAAGAAGGTATTTCTTGGGCGAGTAACAGGCGATTTGAATTTAGCTCAGAGACTCAGGTCATTTAGGCTTGAGGATCTTTTACATGCAAGTAAATCTACGAACATGGGTCAGCCGGCTTTACTTCTCCTCCGAAGGCGCACCCGCCCATAAAAACCCACGGCTTCGATCGGATTTGAAACGCCAACTTCGGTATAACAGTCCGATACGCTAACCGTTCCACCATCGATTTTTGAGTTTGGCATGCCCGAGTACGAAAATAATTGATCACATGCCTTGAGCTGTATCTTGTTCAGCGTAATGAGCAGCATTGATGGGAGAAGTTCGCACACTATAAACATCCGCTCCCGGGCGCATCTCCTGCAACTCGGAGCGTGAGATGCAAGACGATGGCATCTCGAGTCCGTGCGTCAAACGAGCGGGCGATGTGACCTCATTTGTTTATTCGTCTCGGGGAAGTGATTACGCTGAGGGACGGTCGCGCGCGACTAATGTGCTTTCTGCTCGCGCGCTTGTGTATGCGCGTCAATATATATCTCGCCACGTAAAATAAGGCAAATTCAATTCAATTCAATATATGCGTCAATATATCAGTCAGTCCACCATCATTATCACCATCCTCCCCGCCGTGTTTGCGCACCATGCGCCTGCGCGCGAGCTCCCGCAGCTGCCTGGCGAGCGCGGCGCGCGCGTCCCGGAAGAAGTGGTCGTCGGCGAGAGTCTGACAGATGCAGGGCGGGCCCGCGTCCTTCTCCAACTGCGCCTGCGCCTGCTGTGCGCCCTGCTGCGCCTTCAGGCGGCAGCGCGCGCACTCGCTGCGCAGCAGCGGCCCGCTCATCTCCAGCAGCGCCAGCATCTGCAGCTGAGAGCGAACGACACAAGGGTCGAGTCGGCGCAGCCCCGCGCGATCAGCTACCATCGAAATGGATAGTGGAGGCCCGTCCACATCTACCAGGCGGAGAACACTTTTCGTAATGCTGG
>BOPP01000054.1:6182085-6220213 GCA_017312745.1 Gryllus bimaculatus
TCTGCAGCTGAGAGCGAACGACACGGGTCGAGTGGGCGCAGCGCCGGGCGATCAGTTACCATCGAAATTGATAGTGGAGGCCCGTCCACATCTCCCAGATGGAGAACACTTTTGTAATGCTGGGCTGTTATAATATCGACCTAACGCTACCAGACAAAGGAAAGGAAAAGACACTCTTCACAGCCGCCGTCCGTTAAGAATTTAACAGTTTTAATAACATTCGAAACAATTGAGTTGCGGTTGAAGAAGACGCGTAATGAGACTTATTCCAAGAAATGGTATATTTTGTGAGATATTTCTTTTAAGAATACTGCGTCGGAGCAGTACCCTAACAAACGGGCCACGGACCGCGCGCTACCTTTCCTTCCCATATCCTGTTCTATTCTGACCCCTTACACACACACTTACATGCACTGCACTGCCACACAGGGGAGATTATTCGGGTACTTAGAGCAGGTCCCGGCTGGGAGATACCTGTTTGGGGAAAACCCCGCTTGCCGACGGTATGTCGCCGCGGGATCTCGCCATCCAGCGGGGGAAGTTCAGCGCCATTTCACGAAGAAAAAATCATTTACTACCCTTAGGGGACGAATGGCCTTACCAGTTTGCGCGCCCAGAATCGCTAATCAACCAATCGTCGTCTAAGGAGCTCCTTGTGAGAGAGACCGAGACGGGTGCGCGTACCTCCTCGGGCGTGAGGTGCGTCTGCA
This sequence comes from Gryllus bimaculatus, assembly GCA_017312745.1. NCBI lineage: Eukaryota > Metazoa > Arthropoda > Insecta > Orthoptera > Gryllidae > Gryllus > Gryllus bimaculatus. The sequence goes on from BOPP01000054.1 coordinate 6,182,796, forward strand.
GCGCGTACAGCTCCAGGTCTGCGTCGACGGATGAGCGAGCGGAGGCGGAGGCGGGCGTGGCGGCGGGCGCGGCCGAGGGCGCGGGCTGGAGCGGGGGCGGGGGCGACCAGCAGGAGGTGGAGGGCGGCGGCGCCGAACTCGTCCCTTCCGACCCCTGCAACCCCCTCCCTCAACATGGTTCCCCAACACCTGGGCCGGACTGGGGATGACTCAACCAGCTAGGATTATACTACATAGCGTGGCCGAAGCCATGTTTTTTTTGCAGTTAAAGCAGCACCCTTTGGGAAACAACGTATTCTTGCATTACGTTTGGCGCTGGTTACTGACGGTTACACCGCTACTCGTATGTTTTGACTTTAAACATCATGGCGGCCACTAGTTCGGCGAGCCTCCACCAAGAACGCTGAAACTATAGGGACAGCCACTCTATGTAGTGTATCCTAGCTCGTTTGGATGACCCTTTGCATTGAAATTGAGCCACGAAGAAATCGTTTATAAAACCACATAAAACTTTGTGCCCAAGATTGGTTTTCAATATGGTTATTAAAGTGATTTCAATTGCAGATAACACAAAATTTTGAAAGCCAATGTGTATGCATTGTAAGATATACTCATCCTGAAATACTATTGATATTTTTTCAGTTTATGGCTTTTCCTCCTTTCAAACAATGATTTCGTAATGTGTTTGAGCATGCACATGCATTCTGATTAAGAGTTTCTTATTATTTTTATTTTTATTATTAATGTTATTATTTTTATTTTTATTGTTATTATTATTATTATTACTATTATTATTATTATTATTATTATTATTATTATTATTATTATTATTACGGAATACACTTGAATGATTTACCATTATTTTTCACAGTATTCCGTTTCTCGCAAAGCTTGAACTCTTGACTTGATATGTTTTCGCGTGTAAGGTGACAAGATGCCATCTCTTTCTAGTTTTGTTAGGGGTAATTCAAAAATACACTTCAAAATACTTTCAATTACAGTATTAATAGAGAACTTCCAAAACCCACCCCCTTCTCTTAGTAGTTCTTACTACCATTCCTCTGAAGTAAACGCCTTATTACCAATCGTCCCCTACTCCTCACTTGCTGAGTTTCACAGCTGAGACTTGAGTAATTTCACTAGTTACGGGTAAAATTTCGTAGAATATTTAAATATAATCACTAATTATATTTCTCATAATTTTAAATTCATTTTTAATTCAAAGCTAATAAATACGTTCACCTAAATTCTGCGAGAATTTTCGTTTCTCCCTCGTTTTCACTCCTGTCACACTTCTGAGAAACACTTTACCCTCATTGCGTGAATATTTTCTTTGAATGACTTCTTACTTATTGCGTATTGTATTAAACGTATGAAAGTGGCCAGGTGGAATAGCGGCCTGATTTCGCAACCAATAAAGATGTTGATTTGTTAGTTTTTAGTAAAAACTTAACTTTTAAATATCAAAGTATGTTCGCCATATTCGGCTGCAAGTTTTTTAAGGGTTTCCCCCTATCTAGTATATTTAATGCTTCTACTTTCACTGCTAATAGAACTAATTTCTTTTTCCTTTTTGTAGAATCCATCATGGAAAAACAACGATTCTATAAACTAAATTAAAAAATCTTTCAAATGTGACTTAAATAGCTTGTGCTAGTACCGAACTAACCGTACTGCAATCTGCCCAACTAAACTGTTGTTGTTTAATTATTGTTTGACCGATTAGACGTAACAACAATGCTACCGCACAGGTCCAACAACAATGCTTCAAACCGTCCAAACAACAATAAAACACAGATGTAGTAAATTTTTCATGTCTTGGACATTTTTCGGAATAAACTTATTTATTTTTGCTTATTTATTTTAATAATTTTTTTGATAAGTCGGATTTTACTCGGATTTACGGGAAACTCGAACAATCGATACTCGAATTATGGAGACTCTACTGCATTTGTTATATTCTGAGGTATTATGTGTATAGAGGGCGCGCTTGCCTGCGCGAGGGGGTCGCAGGTGGAGACGCAGCCGCCGCGCGCGCTGCGTTCGCAGCGGGGGCACTCGGCCCCCTCCTCCGCCTTGCCCCGCTCCCGCTCCGGCATCTGCACGCACGAACGGTCGCCCTTCGCCACAACGCGTCATTGGCAACGACGAACAGGAGCCTGGCTTAACCCCTACTACTCACGCGGAGAATACAATTAATCGTGTCACCTCACAATCAATCACATGTCAATCAACTCACGGCACCCCTTCGCTCCAAAGAGTGAGTAAATATCAATCCACCCAGCGCTTTGAGAGACGCTCCCCTTCAGCAGTGTCTACTATTCACGCGGAGAATACAATTAATCATGCCACCTCACAATCAATCACATGTCAATCAACGCACGTCACCCCCACGCTCCAAAGAGTAAGAAAATATCAAGCCACCCAGCGCTTTGAGAGACACGCCTCCCCACGAATACGCTGAAGTCAAACAGTTTTCATTCAAAAAGGCTCATCATAATACGACATATGTAGATCTGAAATTTAGATAACTAATGCATGGATTCGTATGATCGAGGTTAGTTTGTAAGCTGAGAATTATTTATTCCTGTCGTTTTCGTTTTTTGTCATTTCATAGTCTTAAAAAACGTAATTACATATCAAAATGAACAACAAAAACTCAGTTGGCAAATCTGCTATTCCTAGTCTTTTTTTACTACCGTGAAATGACAGGCAGAGGAAATGAGAATGAAAATCTTCTGAAACAATTCCAAAAGCACAGACAATATCTTCTAAAACAATAAAAATAAGAAGGCACTTTTAGAACATACGAAATCTACTATTGAGATTGTAATGTTAAAAGTGATGTAATTTAATGAGATGTAAAATTAAAAATAATATACTAGACTACTATACCATTGTGATCCATTCGTAACAGGTTGCAAGCTTCCAAGCGCATCTGTGCAGAACAGAGTCCCTTGCGGGCGCTGTGGTCAGTTTATGTTTCCATTTCCTCTCTCCGCGACGGAGTTACCCGGACACCTGCAACAAAAATTAGCAATAGAACATTAGGAACGAAGATATAATGTAATTTAAAACTACCTAAACGAAAACCTGTTTGCGGCAGCGTGTAGAAAACGTTAAGATGTAAACTAGAAAAGAGACTAAGTGAGTATAGTCGATTACCTCATAATAAATGTCGTAAATACAATTAAAGAAATCAATAAGAAAAAGATCATTGAGCTAGATAAGTCATAAGTCGTTACGTAAATTAGTGAATTGTGAAAACTCGGTACTTGGATGCATAATAATAATAATAATAATAATAATAATAATAATATAATAATAATAATAATAATAATAATAATAATAATAATAATAATAATAATAATAATAATAATAATAATAATAATAATAATAATAATAATAATATAATAATGATAATAAATAAAATGTGAATAAAAGAATAAGAGAGTTATCACTTTCCAGATTTGTCAATTTGGAATTTGGTAAATTTGCTTCTCCGTATTAAGTAAATATTGTTGTAGTATCTACAATTTACAATTTGAATTAATTGATCTGCTAAAGTGTTATAACTAAAATATCAATTCAACTGTGCAACAATAGCTATTAACTTACCTAGAAATGTTTTGAGTATTATTACGACAGAAGACAAAAGTTAAAAAATCGAGGCTACACTCCGCCTCGAATTTTGATTTGGGAGAGACAGTAATAACTGTAAAATTTCGTGGTGTATTCAGCATTTCATCGTTCGCCATAAAATCTCACGATTTATCCGAGAATTTACGACATTACTGCGGTAGTAAACCAATGAATTCTGTTGCTGCGGCACGTTACTACGATAGTATTGGATGTTGCTAGCGATATATATTTAAACAATACTGGTATCGTGGTTTGAGGAAAGATGGATGCAAGTAATTCTCCTAAACCTAAAGACACCTAAAGAAATGATGTTCGGTGAGGAAGTTGGCGCATCGAGGCGGCGGTCACAGTGCAGCCGATTTTGGCCGAAATTTCGGTCGTCCGACGTCGGGTGTTTTCGTCCGACATGCCCGATTCGTTCAAACCCGTGCTAGTAAACGGAAATGGTCATAGTGCATCCGAACGACCTCTACCGACGGCGTCCGAAAACATCGGCTGTCGGACGAGTATCTGTTCCGTTTGGATTTGTCGGTTCCAGTCGACCGAAAACAGCTGTGACGACATCTTCACATCGGCATTAATATGATTACCGGAAAAGAGTTCCATTAGTGGAATGCCAGGAAAATGAGGTTAATTTACCTAATGCAATTTTTAAATTGCACTATTAATATAACAATTAACAATAATTAACCCAAAAACGAATATGAGTTAATTTTATTCTAAATTGTTTGAATCTGATTTGTTTTGTACATCGCCAAGTTTTTTCTTAATGAACATTTGACTTGCGATAAATCGATGATTGTTTATTTAGTTTGCTAAGAATGTTAAAACTCGTTGCTAAGGACGTTAAATTCCTTAACATACAACTAGGTACAATGGCACTTAACAAACCTGTAAAGTTAATGCGGTTTAAAGGACGAATGTGGCCGAGAAATGTATTATATCTTAATAAAAATGCCTCTTGCATATGATTTCTAGGTTTGTTTAAATTAATCTCTTAACAATGTTTGGGCTCCCATTACATTTACAAATAACTGTTTTCTTCTTTGAGAAGAGTAAAATCAAAGCAAAGAAATGGTCTATTATTACAATTTGAAATGTTTTCTAACCCCCAATACTCATATTGCTCTTCCAAGTAAAGATGAAAACGTGACATTAAAAAGAGCCTATACACTCATTATATTTGACAATTTTTTTCTATATTCTATTTAGTAAATGTTTTAATAACAGGTTTTATGTTTTTACTATGAATATGCTCGTTATTCTTAGACAATTTTATTTTTTAATTAAACCAGTTATTCACCAAAATACCACTTGTTTCTCTAGTTGTTCACTTATCGATTTCAAATTTACTTGCTTACCCACCTGAAGCTCAGATTTCGAGAATCAGCGCTCGCTGTGTCAAAGTTAGAGAAACAACTTTCCGTGCAGGAAAAACGATTCCTACCCCTGGTCTACTGACAGCCGAGCTCCTTCGGCAAACTTGTTTAGGATAAAATTAAGAGTTCGATTCCCGGGATGAGCAAAACAAGTGTGTAGCCTCCGCAAAACTGTTGCAGTCTCTGAGGCAGTATGTCAGTTGTCGAGGGTGTGGTTGGTACTGCTTAGTCTCATTGGTCGGGTGGCGGAAAAAAGAGAGGATGGAAGGGTTAATGTACTTGGGAAGAGGCCAGCTTCAGGAGGGGTGAGAGAGAAGGAATTTGTTCATTCAAAATACTGTGTTGATGATTGCTTAATAAATTAATGAAGAGTACGGCTTCTAATTTAAGTCTCTGAGAGTATCTATTTTCAATTTCCAAACTTTTGACGTCACTGTCTGCATTAAATGAGTGTTCTTGTTCTAAGAGATTGATGGCAAAGTGTGATTGTGTTGTTTCGTGTGTAAGAGATGGTACGTGTTCTTTGATTCTTTGTTTACAGGATTTCTCCTGAGGAATGGGAATTCTCCTGAGAAATCCTGTAAACAAAGAATCAAAGAACATGTACCATCTCTTTAGCCAATATATCGCGCATTGCAATTGCCACTCCATTGAAATGGAGTATACCTCACACGATAGAGGTTTGAGGTTAGGATCTTTGTTGCGTGAAAGTTTGTTATGGAGATTGTTTGGTGCGCTGAATGTGACATGGATGTCAAATTGTCTGAGTATTGTGGCAATTTTTAATTACAGTGTTCCAAGGAATGGAATAGTATACCTGATGTGCGTGTGTATTGTGTAGGAGTGAAGTTTTAAAATAAGTATGAGGAGAGTTACGTTTTTTGTGTAAGAGATAGTTTTCTTTTTGATAATATTGTCAATTAAAGAACTATTGTAACCATTGTTGATAGCTATTAGTGTTATGTTATGGATTTCTTTTCTCATTTTGGAGGGGGAGAGAGGAATTGAGAATAATCTATGAACCATACAATCGAATGCTGCGTTATTCTGAGAGGGTAGATGTTGTAATGTGATATGAATAACTGTCGGTGTGTGTCGGTTAAGCGTCAGTTCAGCGTTAGTTCATCATTACATTCGAAGAGGTTTTCTTCGCTGATGATTTTCCGAAGCTCCTCTTCAGAGAGGACATTATAATGAGAATTGCACATATCCTGAAAGGCTTTTCTGCTCGCTAAAAACTGCTGGCTAAAACCCTTACCTCCAATGTGACGCAACTGAATTGAATTATTTTACGTTTGAGTTATTCTATTAATATGGATGACATTCCAACTTTGACATTTTTGCAGAATGTAATAGTTTGAGCTCCGATGTTCGCCGAGTTTGTTTCCCAGATGACGCTGATAATTTAAATTAAATGTTCTCGCTTGAAAAAGAATCGCTGTAGTACAACAAAAGACGCACTCGCGAATGTTTTAAATTCGCGAATAGCGAATTTGCGGATGTCGAGGAATTACTGTACAGGAACTTATTTATTTATACAGTTAAAAACTTGTGGTACGTGCTATGGGGAGAAGTTAATTTGAAGTTACATTTATGTCCAGAAGCAAAACAAGGGGCCATCTCAGCATTTGCTCGAGGATTAGGGAAACTGAACGAAAACCTAATCGAGATGGGGTTCTTTGACCCAGAAGCTGAAGTACAATACTTGTTACAGGGTTTTGGAAGTATACACTCCAAATTGTAAATAATACAGTAAATGTCGTAGTTAAAATTAATATTAGTTTCCTTTTGGATACTCGGTATAGTCTCTAATTGTATAGAAACAGTTGTGCAGGTGAAAGGTTTTTACATGGGACTTAAACTTTTGTCTCGAATTTAATCGTTTAATGTCATCGTGCAAAATGTAAAATAATGTACATGTATTGTATGCGAATTTTCCGTAGTAAGTTGTTGATGCTGTCACCTGATGAGTATTATTTCTACGTTGAGTGTTGTAGTTATAGACATCAGCGTTTGCTGAAAATATATTCCCGCCCTTAAGTAAGTCATTTTTGACAAAAACCACTGATTCATATATCAAGAGGCAAGGAGACAATATCTTTGATTTGCCTGAAACTGTACCTAACGAAATCTCTTAATGTCAGAAGGTGCCCGGAAAAACACCACTGCGTGGAGAGTTGCCTACCATTAAGGGGCAAAAACACACGCTTAATTTCTTTACATGAAATATACCACATGTTCATTATCAAAACGCGAACATCTTCGAGCCTCATGCATGCACTAGAAGTTTGTAAAATTTATTCTAAAACATTAGGTGCATTTTAGCGCCATGCATAAGTTATGTACTTACTTTAGTGCGTAGCGACGTTACGTACTAACAGTCGCGTGACGGAACAGTTCGAAATGCTGTATTATGTTGTAATGCATAACGCAATGTACTCAATTGCTAAAGCTCGCGTAAACGTTATTCCTTACGATCGTATAACGTTGTTAGTCTCGTGATCAATAGCGTTTAAGAATGTCTCCTTACACCTGGAGCTAAAACTCCCTCTTCTGACCAGCTTAAGTGGTTGTATAATATTGATGTCACTGGTTTGCCTCTGACCGGGCGGTTCTAGGCATTGAGTCCCGCCGGTGGAAGGATTTTCGACTCAAGCTTGCCAGCTAGGGCAAATTAAGTCGCTGTCTGGAGGAGAATTCTAGCGGCCGGCTGCTCTGATCGGTAGTTTTCCGTGGTTTCTCCGATCAACACCAGGCGAATGCAGAAGCAGTGTCCTAACAAACGAAACACACACCACACGCGACCTTTCTTTCCTCTTCCTTGTCTCATCCACACTCTTTACGTACACCGACACACTTACATGCACTACACTACCGCACACGCTGGGAGATCGGTCTGGAGCTTAAAACATGACCCGACTGGGGCGGTGCGCCGCTGGTGGGAGATACCTGGCTGGGGAAAATCCCGCAAGCCGACGTATAGGTCCGCGCCAGATCTCGCCATCCAACTGGAGAAAACCAGCACATCCAGAGGAGAAAACACGCACTACAATTACTGGATTAACGACCTTCGCAGTTGACAACGGCTGAATTTGCCAACGTTATGTAGCTAGTGTCGAAAGTCCTACTACCGCCGATTCTCGAACCCTAGAACCTCCCGGCCAGAGGCACAGCGATGACCCCAACATCTCTGATACTCTAAAGGCCCATTCACAATGCAAACGTTAACATAAGCATGGTGTTGACATAAAAGTTAGGGCTTCGTCCATATGCGGACTCATTCACAATGCGTTCGCATAAGCATAACTCGTAATACGTTAACTTGAAAGCTTGCATGCTTCTGTACTTATGCTTAAGTAAGACATAAGAAATTATCCGAACCAATCACAGACCGGTAACTCAAAATCGAGAACCGAAATTCGAGCGAAGTCGATAGAAGAATTAACGCTATATGGGATATAGACACAGTTGATAACTTGAAATCGATACTCACATCCAACCAGAAAGTCTCACAGCCAATAGGAACTAATTTTGCTTACGTTTATGTAAGGCATTGTGAATACTTTAGTCTATCGCTTATGTTAACGTTTGTGTCTATTTGCTATTCTTATGATTACGTTTGCATTGCGAATGGGCCTGAAGCCGGTGCCCCGTACCGAAGCGGCGTCGTCGCGTAGAGCACAGCGCAGGACGCGAGGGGGCGCCCGGCGCCGTTGCGCGCGTGGCACCACGCCCCCCTGGGGCATCCCGCTGCTGCGGCGCCCCGTCCCGCCCCGCCACGCCTCGCGCCACGCCTACACCCACTCGGCGCGCACCGCCACGCCTCGCGTTGCCCCGCACCCGCCCACTCGCATTGTTGGGTGGTGAAGTGTACTGCTATATCTCGGTGTTGAACGCTTCTTTCGCTAGAAGGGAGAGAATTTTCGGATGGGGAGATACGGCGCCGACCTGTACGTCGCCTTGCAGGATTTACCCCTCCCCCCGATCAAGTCGCTGTTACCCACGCACTTTTTTTTGTTGCTAGAAGCGACAGGACTTTCGGAATGCGAGATCCGGCGCCCACTTGTACGTCGTCTTGTGAGACCCCCCGATGAAGTATCATTTATTGCACAGCCCTAGTCGGGTCATGTTTTAAGCTCCCGCCTGGCCTCCCGGCGTGTGCGGTAGTGTAGTTCTTGTAAGTGTGCGTGTGGAAGTAAAGGGCGAATATGAGACAAGGAAGAGGAAGGAAATATCACGCGCGGTCCGTGCCCCGTTTGTTAAGAAATTGCTCCGGCATTCACCTGGTGTTAATAGGAGAGACCGAAGTCTACCGATCAGAGCAGCCCACCACTAGAATTCTGCTCCAGACAGCGGCTGAATTTAGTTACGTCCAATCTAGTTATGTAGCTAGTGTCGAATACCTTGCTTGTGTCGGGGCTCGAACCCTAGAACCTTTTGGTCAGAGGCATACTAGTGACGTCAATATTATAGATATTCTGAGCCGCCTAAGGGGCTTGGTTATTTCGACGACAGAACTATTACGTCAAATCTATAGCTCGCTTTTCCATGCAAAAATAGTTTTTATTATATGTGATCGAACATTTCTGGTTGTCATATTTGTCAATAGTGATCGCTGCTATCGCTTATTCATAATTCAACTGATGTTAGTAAAGGAGTGGGGGGGGGAGGTATTCCAGGGCTCAAGAAAACCTGTGCGTATAATACGTCAATGTAAACAACAGTTTATTGAGCATTCGCTTACATAACTCAGATCAACTTATAACATTACAACCCAGTTCAACAACCATATTGTAGAAAACACAGTGTTTGTAGCACAGTCTTTGTACCTAGGCCACGTTCTTAATTACAGTTCAGCTTACCCCTGTGCAATAAACTAAACAAAATCAGGCTCAATAACATAGGGTGTAGATACTTTGCTCTAGGCACAAGCTCTAAACACTTCCTCAATCAGGTTGCTATCTTCCTGAATTAATACATAATTATTGTTAATACATAATAATAGTATTAACTTTCTTTATTCAGCAAGTGTATAATATGTTTTTAAGCAGAATCAAAAAAAAATTTTTTTTTTGGTTTCAGACTATATGTAACACTTACCTTAGCTTTCCATGGGTTCACAAACCTAAGCTTTGCCCCAGGGTATGATTATCTGTGAGACAGCTTCTCTCGTTTTCACCAAGTTAGTGAATCCTACTTTCCAACTACCTTTAAGCAAGTAGTCCCATACTTTTGAGAATAAACAAGAAACTCTGGAATTAACACTTTCATTATTAATGATACTAATATATCTGTAATGTCAAATATATTTCTTTAAAAGGATTAGTTTATTACTAAAGACAAATCATAGAAAATTGAAATATCATTTAAAAATCACTGCACAGAAAGCTTACGCAAAAATTTCAAAACTTGCACAATAATCAGTGTGGATTTACCTTTTGGAGGCCCCATATACTTTTGATTTTAATAAAAGTTTAGAAAAAGATAATATAAATAAAATACTGTGTAATTGCCCTCAGTGGCTTGTTGGTTAGCATGCTCGCTTTCCATGCCGCAACCCTGGGTTCAATTACTGGTCAGGACAAAAATTAATTGTGCACTTTCCTTGCAAATATCCCCGTATCTGTTGCTGTGTGATGATGGGAAAGCTCACTTCTCAGGTTGCGATTACCAGAATATAGCACAGGGATGGCTCTGTGTCAACCACACACACCCCTTAACTCTTGGCCCCAAGGCCAGGATGCTGCTAGTAGTCCTTTGCTCATAAAGAGCTGTTGTACCAAAGTACATACAATGAAAACAAGACTTAAGATAAATTTTTTATGTTTCAATCCAAGAAATGTTTGTGAAGATAATAACGCTAAATGGTTGAACAACAGTTTTTCCATTTACTGAAAAAAAATTGTTATAAATCTTCAAAAAGTTACTTGTCTATTTTTGACAATTTCTGTTAAAAATTAATTTAGAAAATTAATCATGGAAAAAGTACTAGTAGAGGATACTACATTTACATTAGGATGAAGGTAAGCCTACAACATCATTGCAACATGGTACAAGTAGGTTTCATCCACTAAATTTATAATGGGATAAAATTCATATATAAATGTTAGTTGTTATGAAATATTGTGTCTACAAAATTTAAAACAAGTTAAAATGATTACTATTAGGAATAGAGTTACTATTTTGATAGCAATACTAAAAATCAAATCTGTAGTTTGTTTACCAATGCAAATAAGTTTTCTACAACTTGGGAGCCAAAAATATCTAGTTTTCAAATTCACTAACCTCACTTTGTTGGTACTTTTATTCATTATTCAGCTAGTTATAATTAAAAGGTGAGGAGTCCAAGAAAATATGTCCAGACTACTTCTCCCCTATTCATTACTTACAGTTTAGACTGTTCTTTGTTGGACATAATTAAAATCACATTTGAATAAAAATCAATATTCAATAGCAAAATATAATTTCAAGGGAAGACGATTAATTAATATAGTGTTTCCAGATGAAACCACTACTATGGTTCCATTGGTTCTACATGTTGAGTTTGAGAGATGGTAATGCTCTTCCCATGCTGAACTGTGAGATTGATCTTTCGGGTTTCCCATTACTAGATACCTCCACAGTAGGGCACCTCCCCAGCCATAACAAGCTCCAAGCCTAGATAATAGTGAGATGGCAATTATGATAAGTCATAGAATCCACTCCTAGTTATAAGACTCTCATCTCTCGTAAACATATTATTACCACGATTAGTTTAATATTGCAATTAATTACCTCAAATCGTACTGTACAAAATAAAATGTTAATCCCTTTTAACCCACAATAGTATTTTTATAGGGACAAGCATAAAACATAATTAAATTACCTTGAATTTGATGACACTTTGAATTTCAATGACAGTCAGTCTGAGAAAGTCATTTTATACCTGGATATTCAGTCCCACTTTTCTCATATGGGAACATACTAATTTGGATATTTAAGTCCCTGCATAGTCAAAATTTACAACAATCATAGCATGGAGAACAAGTTTATGATACCAATAAATTTTAAATAATACTTTTAAACACCATAAAATGTCATGAAAACATCTGTTAAATAACATGGAACAATTGGGACATTCATGTAGTATTGTTTATTCCATAACAAAAATAAAAAATAGAAAGAATCAAAAAATACAATTGCTAATAAATTATATCAGATATTACTCTATCACTCTGTAACCCAACAATCTGTATCAGTTGAATATTAAAATCTGAACGGAATTGCACCCTTTTGTGTTCCCTTATGGGATAATATTCCCATACGGGATTATCAACACTGTTAGGAGCATAATCTAGAAACAATGAAGTTATTCAGTGAGATACTTTCTAACAGAGTTCACTCCTTTGCATCAGCTCTACCTTATTACCTCTTGATTTAGTTTTGAAGAAATATTGAAAAATCCACGTAACGTTTGTTATACTTTTCCCGAATAACATTTACATTGATCTGAAATTACCATTTCAATATTGTAGAAAGAAAATAGTGTTTCCAATTCAAATTTATTCAAACCACTGATTTAAAGTTTAATAAATTAGAGTAAACAAATTAATTCTATCTTAGAATGTTGAAACTTTGTAAATGCTAATGAACATAATTTTAAATTATGAATAATTATAAATGGAATAATTAACAATAAGATTCACTACAGTGTGCTAATTCAAGAAATAAGATTTTAACTTTCCTTTATTTCACCATTTTCCTTATTGAAGATTGGATTTTGGAAAATAAGACGAGAACTTTTGAGTATGTAGCATGTTTTCATAGCCTACAGCTGCTGACACTCAACTATCGGTTTCTTCTTACAAGAGAACATGATATTCAAAAACCCAAAAGTTTATTTAGAAAAAAATTGAAATGTTGAATATGTAATTCAGTACATCATCTTCTTCATGAGTTACAAAGAAAAATATAAAGCTGAATATTATCACTTCTTGTTTTCTGAATGCATTCATTTGTTTTTTGGTCCGTTTGAGAAAAAAAGCATTTTTCTCTTTTAACAATCTTTTATACTATCGTCAGAATTCATGCCTCTTTCTGTCTAATAATATGATAAATCAATGCCTAGGCAACAGTGGGTCATTTATGTTAGTGAATAATAAACAAAGTATATCTTGTAAATTTAATAAATAATGTGAAGACAATTACAATTTTTACAATAACATTTGCAATTCAAAAGAAACATTTTTTAAAAATTCTATGATTATATCTAATATATCATTTTCCACAGTTATGATTTGTTAAAAAAATACTGATAATCGCATTACACTTTTATTGCATTTTTCTATTAAAAGTAGTTTTACATAATAAAAAGCTATAATTTTGTAAGTAAATTTAAAAAAAATAGTACATGAAACTCAAAAACTACATTTTTCAATCAAAATTCATCAATAGCTCAATGGCTAACATCCAACAAATAAGTAATTTTAAAACCAAAAACAGATTTTCCACAGCTAATAATGAACCTGTGGCACTCCCATTGCGCAAGTCTCTTTACATTTTTTATGGTCTAATTCATCCAACAATGTGAAAGATGGTAATCATAAAATGAAAAATTAAAATCACTTTGTTAAATCTTCACTTTAGTATATAGGACACATAAAACTTATTGTCGAGAAGTTTTTTCGAGTCATTCCAGTTACTTCCAGTTATCCCAGTTCATTTTTCAAGAAAGCAAAATTGAACTCCATAGGTAGTCAATTTTGATGGGTGCATAATCTTTTAATTACTTCTGATATTGTCTCCGAATTCTCTTTTACTTCACATTTTACAGCACAATGATAATCAAAGGGGAAAAGAAACAACACAGATTTTGTTTTTTAAAATTTATTTTCTAATTTCTCTTCATAAATAATGGAATCATTGGAAAAAATGTACAGCCATGTATTCATAATCACAAAGAACTTGTATGAAAAAAGATCTCTTAAATATTAACTTAATTCTTATAATTTACTGTCAACCAACATTCTTAGGAATGAAAAACCTTTCTAAATAATATATTAGAATACAACTACTAACTGTTTCTCATGATTTCACAATTCATTCTCACTATTTCTTTTTCTAAACTAAAGATGTACATTCTCACTACACAGACTTTCTTATGAGGAACAGTTTTATAATTATTTCTCTTTTAAAAAGAATATTGTCAGAAGTGTAAATGGCTAACAAAACAGTTCAAACCTTATCTCTTATTATCATTCTGGAATCATAAAAGGATTAAATTTTTATTTTAAAAGATTTTTAAAAAATGTATGACTTATCTTTAATGATGTAAAATAGGCTTGTGTTTTTCTAGACTGGGAGCAACTAGGATAATTACATTCACACATACACACACACAGTAAATAAAAAAAAAATTAAAAATAGACTCACAACCTTACCATAATTGCAAGAAATATCACAAGATAACAGCTAAGTGCACCATAACTTAGCAAAATTTACAATTATATTATACAAAGGACGGATTTAGAGCGGGTTGCCCTTGATACTTTTATCATACTCTGAAGATCTCATTACATATTTCAAAGAGAACATAATTTTAGATCAAACACATTTTTAAAATGTATATTGAGCAGAAATAGTTTGTTTTGTTTTATCCACATTTTGAAAAAAGTATACATTAATTAAGTTTCACAGCTAATGTGGAGAAGCATAAATATAATACATATTAGAATATCACATATTCTGTTTTTCTCCTTTTAGGAGCTTTGTAGTATAAAAAATGATAAAAAGTGATATGTTTTATCAACTCATCTAATTTATAAATATTCCACACATTTTAGTAATATTACTACACTACAATATTTGTAAAAGATAAACCATATTTTATATATTCAACATTTTATTTCACACTCTGTTGGCCATTTCAAAATTATTCTTGTCTTGGAAATTCCTACTATTTTTAAATGCAAGCTGCAGTGAAAACAATTACATATGAGATTTTGCAGAACTATAGAAATATTACATAATGGTCTGAAGCTAATGATGACCTCAACAGGCGATAGTTCAAGCCAGAAAGAGATTAAGCAAAAAATTGTATATTTAATACAGCATGAGCAAATGTAAGTAATATCTATGCAATCAAATTTAAAGACAATTTTATACATTTAATAGTGAAATATTAATTAATAAAAAGAAAAAAAGGGTATTAATGGACAGCTAATTGAAAGCTCATTCAGGTTAGACAATTTTTGCCTACACATTGCACAGGAAACTGAATGCATTTTTTTCTACAGATTGCATTTTAACACATAGTTTGTTGATGTTTGTGTATTTTTAATTTCTATAAGTTTCATCCAAAAATTTTTGATAACTGAATTATTATGAAAAAAGGTTTATTAACTAAAAACTGCTTTTAACTGAAGAAATAATTTGGTAAAGAAATAGTTTTTACCTCTTTCTATACTGATACTTCAGTTTATATAATTGAAATCCCTTCTAAAAGCTGGGCACTCAGAGAAATTGCAAGGTCAACCTTTTGAAACGTTGGTGTCAAATACAAACTGCTACATTTCAAAATGTATAAATAATACATTATGTATTCTTTAATTCAGTTTAAAAACTAAAGTAATTAAATTAATGCAATTTTGATAAAGCAATAAAGATTCACACACATCAATTATTCATTCAAAACCTGAGAATGGATTTCACAGATTTTTCAATTGCACTTTGGAAGTCTCTTCCGTCTGCCTTTCTTATTATATAACAAAGGCAGATAGGGTTAACAGCCTGTTGAAGTTATGATGTAGATAATTTTACACACAGTAATACCATTGTCAGAACTCATATCCCTGTAATAAATGGTCATGTAAAAATACGTTACATTAACCAGAATTACTTTTGAATGATCTTTTTTAAAAGCACCATTTTTTGATGTTTCAATATACTTGACAGTATAAAAGGATGAATACAATGCCAATGATAAGGCAAATGACTTTTAGTAATTCACTGAACAGTTTATGTGCCAGAAGGTCACAAAACGTTTGGTCAGTCCTGTTAGTTTTCTAAGCAATTCACCTTGCTTCACAGATACTGTAACCATTGATGAGATAAGTGGTAAAAAAGTCTTGGACTGTTGCTTAGTGCAACTTTTGCTTTCTGGGAATGTGACCATTTTATATGCAGAAATTAGAAATTTTTACCATTCACTCAAGAATGTC
The DNA here is from genome assembly GCA_017312745.1 of Gryllus bimaculatus. Lineage (NCBI taxonomy): Eukaryota > Metazoa > Arthropoda > Insecta > Orthoptera > Gryllidae > Gryllus > Gryllus bimaculatus. The sequence continues at coordinate 6,199,015 of BOPP01000054.1, forward strand.
CAATGAGATTTCTTAAAACACAACTGAGTTCAAATTAATTATTATCACAGATTTCTGAATTTCCTAGTTTGCCTACACTTTCCAGAAATGAAAATTCTGTTTCCCAGGTTCATTTTCTAAGCAATTTTTCACAAGTATAGTCATTGTGTCTTTTTCAAGACCAAACAATGAAGAACATATATTTTTATTATATTTTGGTTAATTTTTCCAAAACTAGGAACATGTTAAATAAGTGTACTCTTTGAACAATGCATTTTTGTTCATGCCACATAAAATTAACTGTGAATCAATGTTGAGAACATGAAAATAGCATGTAATTGTAAAATTTTAATACACCCATTGCATGTAATTCTTGATACTATGCAGAACAAAATAATGGAGAAAATTTTAAAATGAAATAATACAATAATTTTTGTCATTTTTTTTAAAAAAAGTTATAAAATTAATTAAGTAACCTTCCCATGTGCCTCAGTCACATTCCCTGACTTTTCCCAGGATGATAAATTTCCTTAAAATTTCCAGATTTTCTTGATGTACAACATCCCTGTGTTATCATTAAGTCAATGGCAAGTGATCGTAGAGGAAGCAAGCTGACTTTTGTCATTTTTGTAACACACTGTCTGGGTTTCTTGTAGCCTATTTCCAGGGCACCTCTTCCATTATCCATTGCTGCCTGCTGTCCATCGAGCATTCCTCCACCACCACACCCTCGTCCACTTCAGCCAGGCACATCCCGCTCGCAGGATGGACAAATGTCTTTGTCTGTAAAGCACATTTGATTTGAATTAATTTATTTATCATCAAAAAACAGTAAAAATATTTTGTGACATATGAGGGAGAATATAATCTTTCCCCTTTTACTTACTTTCCGGAATCCCTATCCCACTCTTTTTCTACACACAGTCGACTTATAAGTAAAGTTACAAAAAAAATGTTTAACATTTGAAAACTAGAAATGTTTGCTCCTGAGTTTTAGAAAACATAATTACATCAGCAAATTAACTACAAATTTTAGTTGACAATTTTTATTGCAGACAAAATAACTCACACCCACTATTCCTTCCACAAATAGCAAAAAAAGAAAAAAAAGAGAGAGCGCTCAATGACACAAACACATAGTGAAGGTACATTTACAATCTGGAGCAAAAACCAAGGACTATCTTAGCATGTGCTTAATGAATAAAAGCAAAGTGGATGCTATATCTGATCAAGATGGGGGTCATTGACCAAGAAGCTGGAATACAATATTTGTTATACAAATATTCGTATATTGTCTTTAGAATTATATAATATAAATGGTTACTAATTAATTAAATATCATTGTTAAAATAAATACTATGTTCATTTTTTGTGATCAGCATAGTCTTTAAGTGTATAGAAACAGTTATACAACAGAAAATATTTTACTTAGCATTTAAACATGTGCATATATTTTAATTGTTTCATGTTGTCTGATGTGTTGTAAAATAACCTAAGTGTGTTATCTGGGGATTTCTTGTAATACTGATATCTGATGAATATGAATTCTAATATTGACATGTATAGTAATTATATGTATCAGTATTACATGAATCATTATCACCACTTAACACAATGTAGCACAGAATGTCAGGGGTGTTTATGTAAAATTCATTTTTATTGGACAAATTAAGGTCACAAGTGAGATACATTGGATACTCATACATTTATGAACTAATGTCTGTTCTTAATAGTGAGTTAAGTAAATTCCTAGATGATGTGTTAGTCTAGCACATCTGAGAAGAGGAATTTGATTTTTTCCTTATTAAATTTATATACATCGAGAATTTTTTTAAAGCATGATCATTTTTGACCGCCTTTAAAATTCCATCAACCCTTAGGGATATAATAACAACCCCTTAGGGAAACCAAATTCTAAAGTGTACAAACTGAAGCCCGGAAAAGTTTCATGATTTAACGAGGGAACAGTCAGGGCTTTTCTTTTCGGCCATGTGGCCTTTCAAGGGCTTGGATACAATAGATTTTTAATTGTTAGGAATAGGCATCCTTGGCACTTTGAGCTTGACATCACTGCTCCGTTTTTTAAGGTGTTGGATTGGGATTGGGATGATTTATTGTTTATTTAAAATTTACATGCTTTAATGTTAGGTTGGATGTTTGAATTGGTTTTATCATGTGCTTATGGGGGGCGAAATTTATCTTTTGGGAATTTGGATTTGATGCGGCAGGGGTGCACAGCATTTCGTCCTAGGTTAAAGTTATTTGTTAAGTGAGAAATGTTGAGTGAAGTATAAAAGCATTTCGAAATTGTAGAGTCAGGGCTGAGGATCAGAATGGGGAAGTGGTGCAAGGCCATCTGAAGAACTACAATTAGTGGGCTCCAGGTTACTTACACGCAATTGGTGCGTGACTCAGAGAGAATCAGACAAGGGCGAATGAGTGAGTGAACCCGAGTGTGACCAAGTGAGTGAGCGATTGCGCACCTACAGGTAGCACCACTGCTGGCAATTAATGAGTGAATCAGAGAGAGGTAATAGCAAATGAATGAGTCAATGAGAGAGCAACCAAGTGAATGAGCGAGTGAGTACCTGCACGTAGCGCCTCTGCTGGCGCAATTCGGGACTGACTCGGAGAGAGATAATAGCGAATGAATGAGTGAATACGAGAGTGACCAAGTGAAGTGCGAGTGAGTGTGAACCTGATGGAAGTTGCGCCACCACTGTCTCGGCATATGAGCGCAATTCCTGAGTGGATCAGCATGAGATAAGTAGGGAATGAATCAGTGACCAACAGAATGAGCGAGTGTGTACCTGCCCGAAGCGATTCCGGTGGGATAGCGTATCCACGCAATTTGTGAGTGAATTTTATGCGTAGGTGGCGAATGAATCAGTGATGAGAGAGCTACCAAGCAAATGCGTTCTTGACGTAGCACCATCGCTGACACAGTTAATGGGCGAATGAGAGAGAGAGAGAGAGAGAGAGAGAGAGAGAGAGAGAGAGAGAGAGAGAGAGAGAGAGAGAGCAAGCGAATGAATGAGTAAATAAATGAGTGTTGAGAGAGTGACCAAGCAAATGAGCGGTGCGTATACTGACTCGTTGGAGCGCCGTGTCTGTACAATTAGTGAACGAGAGAAAGAAAGAGAACGAGCGAATAAATGAATGAGTGCATAGGTACCAACGAGTTGCAGCTATACCGCTGGGTAGCGTGATGGCGCAAGTAGTTAATGAATGAAAGAGAGAGACAGAGAGAGAGACACAGGCAGACAGAGAGAGAGAGAGACACAGGCAGACAGAGAGAGAGACAGACAAAGAGAGAGACACAGGCAAACAGGCAGAGAGAGCGAGGCAGACAGAGGGAGAGACACAGACAGACAGAGAGAGAGACAGTCAGAGAGAGAGAGACAGACCCAGAGAGACAGAGAGAGAGAGAGACAGACAGAGAGAGACAGACAGAGAGAGACAGACAGAGAGAGAGAGACAGACAGAGAGAGAGACAGACAGAGAGAGAGACAGACAGACAGAGAGAGAGAGAGAGAGAGCACGCAAATAATTGAACGAACGAGCGAGTTCGCACGTACCTGTTGGTTGTAGCGCTATCTCCAGCGCGGCGTATCCTCGCAATTACGGAGCGAATCAAATAGAGTTAGAGAGCAGGCAAATGAATGAATGAATGAACGAACGAGCGAGTACGCACGTACCAGTTGATCGTAGCGCCATCTCTGTCGCGGCGTGTCCTCGCAAGTAGAGAGTGAATCAGAGACAGTCAGAGAGCAGGCAAATGGATGAATGAATGAATGAACGAGCGAGTTCGCACGTACCTGTTGGTGGTAGTGCCATCTCCAGCGCGACGTCGCAATTAGGGAGTGAATCAAAGAGAGAGTAAGAGAGCAAACAAATGAATGAATGAACGAGCGAGTACGCATGTATCTGTTGGTTGTAGCGCCATCTCCAGCGCGACGTGTCCACGCAATTAGAGGGCGAGTCAAAGAGAGAGTCAGAGAGCAGGCAAATGAATGAATGAATGACCCACGTACCTGTTGATCTTAGCGTCATCTCTAGCGCGACGTGTCCTCGCAATTAGGGAGCGAGTCAAAGAGAGAGTCAGAGAGCAGGCAACTGAACGAACGAGCGAGCGAGCGAGCGAGCGAGCGCGCAGGTACCTGCGTGTCGTAGCGCCACCTCTGGCGCGGCGTGTCGGCGCACATGCTGAGCCGCGCCTTGGGGCGGCGGGTGGAGTCGTCGTTGTGGCCCGGCGCGTCCAGGCAGACGCTCTCGTCGGCCATGACGGCGCCGTCGCGCGTCACGACGAACATCTGCGCGAGCAGCGCGGGCGACTCCAGGCAGACGCCCGCCGCCGCCGCCCCCGACGCGCCCTTGGCGCCGCCGCCCCCGTTGCCGCTGCCGTGCAGGCAGTGGCCGCTGCGCCGGTTGCGGATCTGCGCACACGCCGCACCCGCGTTCGCAATGCAGACATAAACAGATGCATGGCGTTAGCATCAAAGTTCGGACTACGTCCATAAGCGGACTCGTTCACAATGCGTTCGCATCTGCATAACACGCAAAACGTTAACTTAAAAGCTTTCGAGCTTCTGTGCTTATGCTTAAGTAAGACATAAGGAATGAACCAATCACAGAACGGTAACTCAATATTGAGAACCGAAATTGGAGCGAAGTCGATAAAAGAACTAACTCTATATGGGCCATGAACACAGCCGATACCTCGAAACCCATTCTCACATCCAACCAATAGTAAACCAGAATGTCTCACAGCCAATAGAAACTCTTATTTTGTTTACGTAAATGTAAGACATTGTGAATACTTCAGTCTATCACTTATGTCAATGTTTATGTCTATGCGTTATGCTTATGTCTACGTTTGCATTGTGAATGGGGCTCATAAACATAAGCATGACGTTAACATAAAACTTAGGACTACGTCCATACGCGGACTTATTCACAATGCGTTCGCGTAAGCTCCTGTCATTCGGCATTCGCCGAGCAGCGAGCTACTGCTCGCCCAATCCCGAGCAGCTGATGTGTTCGGCGAATGTTCGGCGCTCGGCGAATCGCAAGCTAACCCGTCCACACTACTCAGGATTCAGCGAGCGTTAGCTCGGGATTTGCCGAATGCCGCATGTGTGAAGCCGCCTTAAGATTGCGGATCTGCGCACGAGGAGATGGAATGATGGTGATATTTACAGAATTAGTTAATTTTTTTTAAAAAACAGTCCCAAATCGGATTTAATTTTTTTCAAATTGGCTAATCTCGCGCTTTTTTAAAATGTATTTTTATTTATTCATGTTAAACTTTTACTCGTCTTTCAACTATTTATAGTTAAAATGACGGGAAGGGATTCTGGAACTCAAGAAAACGTGCGCAGATAATCTTCTCCCCCATACGCCACACGCATTTTTTACTGTTTTTTTTTAAACTAAATGAATCTAAATCTAACATAAGCATGGCGTTAACACCAAAGTTAGGACTACGTCTACAAGCGGACTCATTCACAATGCATTCACATAAGCTTAACACGTAAAGGCGGCTCTACACATTCGGCATTCGCCGAGTAGCGAGCTACTGCTCGCCCAATCCCGAGCAGCAGATGCGTTCGGCGAATGTTCGCCCCCTTGGATGTGTCCTGAAGTCCGACATGCGGTGGGTAGGGCTAATACTGAACGTTGGGCGCTCGGCGAATCGCAAGCAACCCGTCCACACCACTCGGGATTCGACTAATGCCGCCGGGTGGAGCCGTCTTTACGTGTTGCTTATACGAACGCATTTTGAATGCGTACGCTTCTAGAGTACGTTAATTTAAGTTTCAAGCTTCTGTGCTAATGCTGAAGTAAGACATAAGTAATAAACCAATCATAGTTCGTTAACACAAAATCAGGTATCGAAATAGGATCGAAGTCGATAGACGAATTAATGCCATGTACCATGAGCCATGGACACAGTCGATACCCCGAAATCGATTCTCACATCCAACCAAGAATAAACTAGAATGTTTCGCAACCATAGAAAGTCTTATTTTTCTTATGAGACAGTGTGAATACTTTTTAAGTATTTTTGTAGGCCATTTTTAAGAATATTTAGGTCATCGGAATCCGAGCCCTGCTAATCAATCAATTAAGTGACTAGGGGTGCAGGGGGAGGGGGAGGGGGGAGGCTCACCTTTCCGAAGAAGCGTTCGTCGGTGGGGAAGAAGTGCTGCGGCCACACGTTGTCCAGGTACCAGCGGAAGCTCTTGCACTGCAGGCGTTCGCGCAGCTGCAGGCGCGCGCGCACGCTCTGCTGGTCGCGCACGCGCGCCGCCTCTGCAACAGCGAAGCCACGCCCACCTCTGTCTTTTCAAATCGTCAATGCTTCAACCCTAGGTTACAAAGGGGACCCGAATAGCGCCGAAAGCTTCTCTCACCCCAGTACCCCCACTCCCCCTTTCAGAAACTCTAGGTACCTTCATTGTGTGACTAGCCACAGAAATACACGTAACGTTCTGCGCGTGCTTATTTCCGGTTCACGCCATTTTAACTCGCGTCGTCCATTAGACTAGGACCTCTGCAACAGGCAAGCCACGCCCACCTCCGTCTTTTCAAAACAGCCATTTTTGAACCCTAGATTACAAAGGCGACGCAAATAGCATCGAAAGCTTCCCTCACCCCATTACCCCCACTCCCCGTTTCTGAAACTCTAGGTACCTTCATTGTGTGCCTAGCCAGTGAAATACACGTAACGTTCTGCGCGGGTTTTTATTTCCGGTATACGCCATTTTAACTCGCGTTCCGTAGACTACACCTTTCTATTTCGTCAGTAATATTTTTGGTTCAAATGGCTAATATTGTAAATAATGACTACAAACTCCTGCGCATTTCCTACTATTTCCTGCGCCTTTTATTGTACATCGCAGATAGAGTCGGCCAAAGCTTCGAGTCCTGCGTAGATATGGTCGTATTTGTGATTGTACCTTCACCCCTCAGCATCATCCTATCATCTCATAATTCACACTTCAAGGCGTAACAACCTTGTTGTACTGAGGGATACAGCTGAAAAGCTGATCCTGGAAAAACATTAATCGTATAGTGTGGTCAGTAATGGCCTATAATAATAATAATAATAATAATAATAATAATAATAATAATAATAATAATAATAATATACTATATACAGATCACTGGTGGGCAGCTCTAGTCAAATAAATCCTAGGCAGACGGAGTATGGCACAAAAAATCGTTTAGGTACCGTTCACAACCGACACCCGCGTTGTCGATATTCTCCGCATCGAAGGTATATCACGTTTGTTTAGGTATACTTCTCTATCGACAAGCGATTTGGGCTGTTACTGTCCCCCCACCTATATTTTGCGTCGAAGGGATGAATCCTAGGCATTGCTACGGTTGGAAAGCTACCGCACCCAACCTAGTCTCCGCATCGAAGGATCTGGGTACTACACCAAGTTCCTTTCTCCTTTAGGTATACTCCTCTATCGATACCCGCGTTGGAAAGCTACCGCCCTCAACCTATATTTCGCGTCGCAGGGACGAGTCCTGTGAAGTCGTAGGCTTCCGCGGCAAGAGTCATGTGCGTGATCTTGGCTGTCCGGTTGACGCCGCGTCGAAGGCTGTGTTGACCCTGAGGAAGGCCACGAAAAGATGGTCGAAACGTCGGCAACACAGCCTTGGACGCGGCGTCACCCGGACAGCCCAGATATCACGCACGGGACGGGTCCTAGGCGTTGTGGGCGTGGCGCACCTGGCGTGAACTTGAAGTAGAACTCCTTCCACTCGTCCATCCACACGAGCGCGACGCGCGCCAGGTTGGAGTAGAGGATCTGGGCGATGCCGCCCGGGAAGCTGTACGGGGAGGACTTGCGGAAGATGTGGCCCACGTGGGAGCAGGGCGCGATCTCGATGCTGCCCCCGCACTGCCACACCTGCAACACACACACACGTGAGCTCAGCCCTGCCGTATAGACACGAAGCACCCGGGGTCAGCCGTGGTCTACAAGGGGAAAGGGACATTGTGCTTATCTCGGGTAGCCAAGGGGCGTTGAGAGCTAAATTAGGTAGGGTTCTTCACTCCCTACTACGATAGCCAACGAGAACTAAGGGCTAATACGACACAAGGTGAAGAGTAAAACATTTTGCATTTTCTCAACAGTAAAGACAAGAAACATGAAGAACAAAATAGGATAGACACACAAGGACAGCAATTTTTAACAGTACAGCCAAGAAGCAATGTGACCTAAATAGGTTATTGTCGCAAGAAGTAGGGTACTACATTTAGCACTTCTCAGCACTGTAGTCAAGAAGCATTATTATTTAATGCATTTTATTTTTGTGTAAAAATTGAAAAGTAGGCTAACTGTTACGTAATAACAATAACATTATGTTAAAATGTTTGACAAAAATAACATGTACAAAGTACAACTAGATAGACTGGTATCGATTAATACATCCCTACTCGTACATGCATATCACAATACGTATTTGAATGATCAATCGATTATTTTGGCCACACATTTGTTGAATATGTGTAAATAAAATCGTGAAAACACTTACTCTGAAGGACATTTCGAGATTTTCACCTCCCCACACCTCCATTTTATCATCGTATGCTCCTAACTCGAAGAAGTAGTCCTTGTCCATCGCAAAAAGGCCACCTGCCATTGCTGGAGTCCTGCAAAACAAAGAAAGATCTATTAAATTTCGTATAGCATGCTTCGTTGACGATGTACAACCATTACAACAGAGCTCTCTAAACTTTGCAACATAAAGATCGTACTCCTAATCCTGACAAGTGGGTCAGGACGATTGGACATACTCACATGTATGTATGAAAGAATTTTAAAATAGTAATCCTAAAAATGATTATTAAAAAATTAGGAAAAAGGAAACCATTAATTAAAAAAGATGGAAGATACACATGTGCAATTTTTTTATTGATTAAAGAAAGCAGTCGACAAATTTAAAGTATAGCTTTTAAAAGTAATGAAGTTCCGTGATGAACTTACTGAAAAAATACTCTCCACAATGTTGATTGATTGATTGGTGGTTTCGGAACATGTCAACAGATATGGTCATTACCCCGGTTTGTGTAGTGAATGTTTTATCCCGGCAGGTGAAGATGATTTCTTCCCCACTAAATGGCGAGACCCGGCGCCAACCTACACGTCACATTGCTGAGCATATTCCCTTCAGGTGTCTACCACAGCGGCCGGCGGACCGCCCCAGCCACAAGCTCTTGGGTCCCAACATGTGGGTAGTGTAGTGCAGTAAGTGTGTGTGTGTGTGTATGTGTGTGTGCGTGTGTGTGTGTGTGTGTGAAAGTAAGGGGTGAGAGAAGAGGAAGAAAGGATTGCGCACGGTCCATGGCCCGTTTGGTAGGGTACTGCTCCGAAATTCGCCTGTTGTTGACTGGAGGAACCATGGAAAACCACAGATCAGGGCAGCCGGCCGTTACAACGTTGACAACGTGATAGTGACCAACCGCTTTCTTAATTTAAATTGAATAATTAAAATTGTGCTTTCACAGGCGAATAATACTCGAGAATTAATCTGATAATTAGAGGGCGCATTTTGATCACCTAAACCATTGCCAAAAATAATCAATGAAATGCCCTTAAAATACTTTAAAATACCCTAAAAACAAAGAAACATGACGTAAAAAACTTTTGGTTTGGACTGTTCTTGAAAAGAAAATTTCTGCCTTTATATATCCAAATCGGCCAAATTGACAATGGCGCCGATTGGCGTCACAGGAACCTTAGATTACATAGTACTCACAAGTGCTGACATTGCAATATATGAGCGAAAAATCGAGTAGACTACTAGGTGAACATTGTTGCACCTCGTAAATATGGTTTGAAGCAAGTACCATTAAAATTATATTAAAATTGATGAATTCAGCGAAATGCATTAAAAGGGACGTAAAAGGTAAAAATTGTCGTATTAGTGGAAATCGACGAAAAATGCCAAAAAAATACATTTATAAATGAGTCATTTCGTTTTGTCAGAACATAAAATGAATTTCTAAACTAAACGGCAGTGTTCTAAAGTGAAAAGAAAAAAGATGACATTTCATTAAAATTCGCCCCAACTGATAATGAAAGTTCTTGTCAGAATATGTCACAAAATCTTCGAACACAGGACGATGGTAACAATCACATATGTTTTATGAGTCCCTTCGACATTTTGATTATTCTCGCTGTGTACCAACATGTCTACTGGAGACATATTACGGTTCTCTCAACACTCCCAGGCACCTACTTTCCTCCAACAAATACTTCACATCCAAACCACTAAATAAACATTTTTCTCAATACCTTCTAAGAGATATACGCATAAATTGGTGTTTTTTTTAGTAACAGTTTTTCAGTATCGCGGTCTCTCAAAACGCGTATTCCCGTGAATATCTTTGGATCAGTTTTTGCATCATTACAACTTGTTATATACTCTGTAAAACAAAACTTGTTATTATCTACAGGATAACTGGATGACGCAAATGTACGAAAACCTGAGCTGGATAATAAAACCTTAAGTCAACTGTTTCGCGGTGAGACAACTGTTTCGCTTTTTTGAGATTACGCTATCTTCAGTTATCGCATCTTATCTCACGCGACAGGTTGTTCTCCAATATCGCAGAACACCATACACGAAGCACAGCTCGGCAAACAGCCAGGGATGCACCTTCGGGGAACGATAGCATAAAAGGGTTAGGCATAACACAAGTTTACTTTCTAAGTTTACTCAGCAACCTGAACACACGTTCGTTTCTGAAGAATGTCTCTTGGTTTGCTTCTGGATATATGTGGATTAGCTGGGCCTATGAGCTCTGAGATGTACTAGTTAGGGAATCAAGGATCAAAGTAAGATATTTAAAGAGGAAAGAAGTACAAAAACCGACCTTTCTATTGGCTAAAAGCTAATGGGTTCTTTTGTCACTGCACGTACGAGTATCTGAAGAGCTCTGTGATGAACTAGAGAGAAAATGAATTCTTGAGGCAGAACAGAAAACAGGTACGAAAACTTTCTCCTTCCTACGAACATGTGAAAACTTATGTCTCTGGGCGACATTGCAGGATTCTGAGACATACAAGCTAGATTATTAGGATAAAATACTGATATATTTGCAGAAGAGAACACAGGTAAAGAAGCCAGCCTTTCTATGAGCTACGATTGCCTGTGGACGTATCTCGAAGGCTCTGAAATGTCGTTGTAGCTAGAAAATTGAAGATGTAGTTTTGAGATATGTAAAGACAAGAAGATAAGTTCTCTTCTACTTGCCACGAACTTGCCAGAAAATTGACGATGAATGTTCAAGATATCTAACGAAGAGAAGACAGGCCAACCATTCTGCTGACTACGAGGGTATAAGTTCAATTGTCTCCATTCTTACATAAAGTCCCTTTAAATTACGTTTTAGTAAGGAATTAGAGAACGACGACGTTTCGAAATATTTAAATTTACGAAGGAACTGAAAGACATTTGCTTTAACATATCTTGACGTAACTCAGGGATACTGAGATGTCATACAAGGGAGTCAATTTAGGATAAAGTTTAAGATATGTTAAAAATTGGCAATAGGAATAGTTCGTCTCGCTACGAATGGCAGGAATCCATTGTCTGTGTACTACATGGAAGGCTCCGAGGTATCATACTAGTTAAACAACTGAGTGTGTTTTGAAATATTAAAAGAAGAGAGAGCATGTACAGTTCTCATCGCTTCGAACGTCACGAATCTATTGGCTGTGTGCGAACCTAATGGGCTCGGAGATGTACCCGTCACATACATTGAGAGTGACATTTTGAAATATTTAAAGAAGAGAAAAGAGGTATTATTATATTCCCTGCAATTGCCTGAAATCTTTCGTTTTAAGTGCGAACATTAATGGCTCGGAAATGTGCTAGCTACAACATTGTCAGTGATATTTTGAAATATTTAAAAAAGAGAAAAGAAGTACAGTTGTCCTCCCGGTAATCGTCTGGAATCGTATGTGAACGTGCGTACCAGAAGGGTTCAGGGTGTCGAACTAGCCTGAAAATCGAGAATGATATTTTGAAATGCATAAAGGAGACACAAAGAGGAATAGCTGTGGAATATTTCGTGTGCGCTCTTACCTGAAAGATTCGAGATGTCGTACTAGATGTTCTGAAATTTCAAGAAGAGAAAACAGGTACAGTTATCCTCCAGGACTCTTTCGAGTTCGTGCGTACCTGAAGGGTTCGAAATGTCGCTCTAGATAGAAAACCGCAAACGATGTTTTAAAATACATAAAGGAGAGAATACGGGAAAAGTTCTGTCCATGCATACCCCAAGTGCTCCGAAATGTCGCACTAGCTAGGAAATGGAGATTATTTTGAAATGCATATTGGAGAGAAAAAAGGTACGGTTCAATATGTCCTAGATAAAAAAATCGTGAACGATGTTTTGAAATACATAAAGGCGACAAAACAGGTACAGTTCGGTTCGAGATGTTGTTCTAGATAAAATAACGCGAACGATGTTTCGAAAAAAATAAATGAGAGAAAACAGGTACAGTTCGGTTCGAGATGTCGTTCTAGATAAAAAATCGTGAACGATGTTTTGAAATACATAAAGGAGAGAATACGGGTACAGTTCTATCCATGCATACGCGAAGGGCTCCAAAATGTTGCACTAGCTAGAAAATTGAGATTATTTGGAAGTGCAGAAAGGAAAGGAAACAGGTACGGTTCGATATGTCCTAGATAAAAAATCGCGAACGATGTTTCGAAACACATAAAGGAGAGAAAACAGGTACAGTTCGTTTCGAAATGTTGTTCTAGATAAAAAAAACTCACGAACGACGTTTCGAAATACATAAAGGAGAGAAAACACGTACAGTTCGGTTCGAAATGTTCTATGTAGAAAATATAGAGCATGTTCTAAAATACATAAAGGAGAGAAAACAGGTACAGGTGTCCGTGCGTACCTGAACGGTTCGAAATGTCGTTCTGTATAGCAAATAGAGAACATGTTTTGACGTACATAAAGAAGAGAAAACAGGTACAGTTCGGTTAGAAATGTCGATCTATGTAGAAAATATAGAACACGTTCTGAAATACATACAGGAGAGAAACCATGAACAGGCGTTCGTGCGTGCCTACCTGAAGGGGTCGGAGATGTCGTTCTAGATAAAAAATCGAGAACAATGTTTCGAAATACATTAGGGAGAGGAAACACGTACAGTTCGGTTCGAGATGTCGTTCTATGTAGAAAATATAGAACACGTTTTGAAATACATAAAGGAGAGGAAAGAGGTACAGGCGTGCGTGCGAGCGTACCTGAAGGGCTCGGAGATGTCGTGCTTGCGGCGGCGCAGGTCCTCGCCCGCGGGCGTGTACCAGCGGAAGTGCATCTCCCAGTTGAAGGCGCCCCAGTGCAGCTCGAAGCTGCGCACGTAGGCCAGCGTGTCGTCGCTGATGATGTCAATGACCGGGCACACGACGCGCGTGCGGTCCTCGCCCACGCGCGCCAGCAGCGGCTCCAGCCACCCTGACACACACGCACACACACGGACTCAGATTGGCTGATTATTTCGTGCGCGTCAACTGCTACGGTCATTAGACTAGTAAGTGAAAAGCATGCTTTATTACGGGAAGTGGTGAAGGTCTTCACCCGCTGCATGGTGAGATCACACGCCGATTATAATATTTTATAAATGAAATTATTATTTCATATTTCAGCTGCTTTGATAGTCACGTAAGTGTAGTGCATGTATTTAACGGAAGGTGGTCGTGTTCTTCCCGCGCTGGATGGCAAGAGCCGGCGCCGACCTATACGTCGGATTGTGGGGTTTCCCCATCCAGGTATCTCCCACCAGCGGGGCACCGCCTCCGTCGGGACAAGCTCTATGGTCCAGTTTGGTCTACCAGCACATATGATGTAGGAGTCAGTGTGAAATAAGTGGTGATGATAAGATAAGGAAGATTAAGGAAATATCGCTCACGGTTCCATGCTGAAGATTGTTAGGATACTGCCGCAGCATTCGCCTGGTATTGATAGGAAAAAACACGGAAAACTACCCGTCAGAGCAGCCGGCCGCTAGAATTCTCCACCAGACTGAGGCTGAATTCGACTAGCTATGTAGCAAGTGTTCAAAATCCACCACTGCAAACTCGAACCCACGGACCTCCCAGACAGTGTAGCTTCAGAGGCAAAATTCAAACACTGCACACATATGTGACAATATCGTTTATATAAAAATGGAAATATGTACATGTGCGTAAGTGCCAAAAACACTTTTAAAGCAATCGAATGACTGCTCCCAAATTTGGCATGTATATAATATATGCCGAATGTGTGTGTGTGTGTGTGTGTGTGTGTATTCAGAAAGTTCCCCCCAAATATTTTTCGGGAAAATTTAGTTGAATACAACCCCCCCCCCCTGCAATTAAGTTCCAAGGAATCTGCAGCTGGGCGATCAAGGGTGCGAAGTGGCAATTTAGTCTTCACTTGCACAGCACACTTTGAATATATTTCAAGAATTCTCTCAGGTATGTTTTATTGTACAGTGACCTTCATTTGGTTTTAATATCACATAGGGTGGAAACGACACATAACGTGTCCTTACAGAGACTAATTCGAAGTCCCTTTTTTCACTAAATATTCAAGGCGATCCCCGACATTCACCACGTCAATGTGCACCCTGCTACTTTGCTCGGGAGGGTATCGGTTCGAGTCCCTAGGCGGCAGGATTTTCGACACGAGCTTCTTAGATACGTCGAATCCAGTCACTGTCTGGCGGAGGATTCTAGCGGCCGGCTGCTCTGATAGTTCTGATAGCTCGGTAGTTTACGGTGGTTTCTCCGATCAACACCAGGCGAATGCCGGAGCAGTACCCTATCAAACGGGCCACGGACCGCGCCTGATCTTACCTCATTCTTCCTTGTCCTATCCTTCCCCGTGCACACACACACACACACACACTAACACGCACAACACTTCCACACATGTCGGGAGACCGGTCGCGAGCTTAAAGCTTGTCCCGACTGAGGTAGTGCTCCGCTGGTGGGAAATACCTGGTTGGGGAAAACCCCGCTAAGCCGACGGTAGGTCGGCGCCAGATCTCGCCATACAGCGGGAGAGAGATCACCTCCAACTCCCGAGCAAAAAAAAATGTATTACACTTACGGGACTAATGACCCTGGTATTTGACGTGTCCGGAATCACTAAACAATCAGTCAAGTACAGAAATGACTGCTTTAAAGCATACGCGTACAAAACAATATATCCGACATTGCCAGAAACAACGACCATCATCGTGTGCAGTGCTCCCTTCTAAGGGCGTGGCTCGTGTGAATAATCGGATGGGCGGCGTCCGGCGGAAACGCGGGCGACGCGGGCGGTGCGAGGGCGGGGCGAGGGCGGTGCGAGGGCGAGGCCGCTCCGGGCGACGCGTCCCAGCTGCTGCGGTAGGGGCGACGCTGGGCGTTGGACGCCGCGACGCCCAGAAAATTTGCAAGAAGAAAGGTACGCATGCGGGCTGGCCCCGCGCCAGCCATGGGAGGGATTTGCAGGCGAGGGCGTTGACTCGCCATACTCCGTCACACCTGACTTTCCATAACTCCTCGCCAATCCTGTGGACTTCACCGCGTTCACGACACGTTTCTTACTCTGGTTTCCATATAGTGCCTTTCTTCCATTAGAGTTATATTTGCTTTTTTCTTTCTCGTATACTACGTGGTCTCGAGGAAGTGTTGTAATACTGCAGCGGAAAACTGTCATTTCGAAAGTAATTTCCTAATTCTTCAGAAAATTCCATTTTTTTAAAGAAAACCTAATTTTATGAGTCCTTAAATGAAAAAAGTGGGTAATTCTTGCACCTGTGAACTCATGGTGGGACATTTCTTGCGCCCTCTAATACGTTGTGTAATCAGAATGTATGTTTTGTGGGTCGTTGATATTGTAAAAATTGTCAAACGTCCATAGGTCTGCCCTGTGTCCTTTTGTGAACTACGCTAGCGCCTAAACCGTTCATAGGATTTTCACTGAAATTGATATTTCCCGATTGATCTGGCTGATGTAGCGGCTGCATAAATTTCGAAAGGATATTTTAACTTTTGGGGGTGTTTTACGTTTAGTCTCAACCTCTTCAAGATTTTCTCAAAAATGGCTCTACATTTCTTCTTTAATTTTTGTTTGGTTTTTGTGGTGTAGTGTCTCCTTCATGGAACTGCTATAAAGAAACCATCACATAGTATGTTACACAATGTTATATTCTAGTTTTTCACAATGGGAAGGAAACTCTGCAAGGATCTTGCAAGGATCTTTTATTTTTTTCAGTTATTTGAAACGTTTTTTGTGTTATGAAAGTGAAGGAATAGTAAGAATTATGGACTTTGCGGTTTAAGATATGCGTGTATTTAAGATAAACATGTATATAAGTATTAATACGTGTATTTAATAAGTTTACGCGTAGGTTTATGATACGCGATAGCTGAAAGAGTCGGAGCAGTTTCTTGTTTGACTACAGTTCGTGGGGTTCGAGTGAGGTCTACTAGAAGTGGATGTTTGAGGTAGCGCTGCCGGTTGTACATTACCATCAGCGGACCCGGTAAGAGTGCGGTGCAGTGAATGGCTTAGATATGCACTTAGGTGAGCACAATGACTGACATTGAGGTATGCACTTAGAGCAAGATTTCTCTATTCCCCTTTACGAATTGGACACTTTCTGAATTTTTGTTATAAGCTTTATTCATGTACCACCATTATAAAATATTTATAAAGTATTGTCACTATTGATTGACCCTAATGAAACAGTTAAATGGTATTTTGTAAGAATATTACATCATTTAAAGTGATTAAGCCGGCTTCTTTACCAATTGCCTGTACAAACTACACTAATTTATAACATCTCAATATTGAACTACGTTGCCTCGTAATGGAAGACTGACGTAACCAGAAAAATGTCGTGCATTTTTTTTTTAAACGAGTTTTTAAAAGCATTTCTGCTTTTCGACTACATGATTCCGATCACGTGTGGATGCGAAAATTTGATTTTACGTTTGTCGAAGGACAAATACTTTCCGATGATTTTACAAGCACATGAACGGTGAAAACATTTGCTTTCCTTTCCTCTTACTTCTTCCTGAATGTCCTCAGAGCAGTTAGAAGAGCGGCATGCTGATGTGTTTGAACTTTCTTTTCTTTAAAGTAGCACTATTGACCTTTCCGTTTAGAGCAATACTTTTTCTCTCATACGTATGTTAATATCGAGAAGAACCTGCGAAACGAAAGTTCAATTTTGTGTTCCATTGAGTGTGTACAGTATCTACTGCCAGAAAACGGAATATCATATACTTTTATTTTAATTTTGTTAGTACCCATTTACTCGCTCTAAGTCTTCTGCACAAATTGGCCGGTTTGGTTCGTTAAGGGCATAAACAATTTTTAAAAAAATTCAAGGAGCCAAATGTTTCATAATTAACAGAATTGGAAAAGTGGGATATTATTCTTTACCTCAGCATTGCAGTGTTTCATTTAAATATTCTTAAAAATAAATATTCCCGTGATGAGACAGAAATGAGACAAAAATAAAAGAGTGGGAGGGAGGGGATAGGAAGGGATGGAGGCCTCGCGGGGCGCACAGCACGCAGGAACTCAAAACAAACAGCTGAATGATTGTCGCGCACATCCTTACGGTAGCAGCGGGCCGTCGTAGGCCATGCGGTAGCCGGGGCACGGGTACCATGGTAGCGCAGTCTGCGCAACACCGCCGCTCACGTAACCACACACTCTCATGTTATTTAATATTTAAGTCGGGGTGTCACCGCTGCGTCGGTAGGATCAACGACGAAACAGCGTGATGGGTGACCTAAGCACACCATGCGAACCACTTCCTTCCACGGCTAAGCAGCGGCGTCGTAGGCCATGCGGTAGCCGGGGCCACGGGGTCGCTGTGGGTGCTGGCACAACGCCCACTCATTGCGGCCGCTGAGTTGGGGGATCCGCACCAAAGAAACAGCAGAGAAACTCTGGATAGTAACCCGTTCTCCTTATGTACTTAATTTAATTCAATTACTCCGTTAGCGCACCACTCTGTCTTCCTCAAGCCGAGATCTAAGTCAAGCCGAGCACACCGTTACGTCTAGGAAGGTCTCTTATTAAAGTCGGTTATACGCCGGGCAGACAGTGATCCCATTTGATTTGCTGCATGGCTATTCATTCACGTACAGCTCCATCTATTATTTGTTACGCGCTTGAAGGATGAACGCTAGCTGCGGCAGTCGGAAGGATAGTCATAGAAGGAAATATAAATGCTGTATAGATGGGTGTCGGCACACGTGCCTTCTACAGGCTCAGTCCCACTACGCCTAGTCGTAGGTCTCCTCAATAGTCGGTAATGTACCGCTGAGCGCATATCTAGAGGGTCCGCTGTGGGGTCTGGCTAACCACCACATTCACCCATCACTTTGTTAGGATTCTCTTAAAGTATCGCCCATCACTGGATGCGGTAATTAAATCACATTCCTATTTCGCGCCACTCTGCTTCGTCAGACTGTGAATTTTATCATGTGAATATTTCCAAGTCTGATATAGGCTCTGAGTCGATTGATTGTTAGCCGCACGGCATTGCCTTCGCGCTGATCGGAAAAGTCTGGTGCAGCTCTAGTTTCAAAGTAGTCAATAGTCGGTGAGTACAGCCGTGACACACGGAGTCCTTAAGTGTGGTTTCATATTGTTGCATGAGTTATAACGCGTACCACGACTCAAGCGAGCCCCCAGCTGAGTGGGATCAAAAGCACATCCAGACCTGAATGGTCCGCATCGCCACAACTTGTTAGGATTCACTCTCTTCTTACAGGTTAAGATTGTGACTTCTGAGTAATTAATAATTCTATTTCTGCACTTTTAACTGTAATTTTATTTCTGTAATTTTAGTTAGCTCTCGAGGATGAATTGCTACGCGATCGAAGACATATATTAACGCATATAGATTAATATAATGTTGATCCTGACAACATCGCTATATAAGATTTATTTTTGATTACACGCTAAGCATAAGAACCCAACACTCCCCATCAACTTGTTAGGATTTCTTTAAAGTAGTTTATGAGTAATTAATAATTCTATTCTTGCGGACTTTTATACCGTAATGTTATTTTTATGCTCTGAGGATGATTGCTACGCGATCGAGATTATTAATGGCATTAGATTTAATATAATTTTGATATCTGACAACACTATATTATTTAATTTTATGATTACGCTAGCGCTAAGCCACATTCACCATCATTGTTAGGGATTCTCTTAAGGTAGTTGGAGTATAATTCTATTCTGCACTTTTATACTGTAATTTATTTCTGTAATTTTTATTTTAGCTCTTGAGCGATGATTGCTACGCGAATGAAATTATTATGCGGAATTAGTAAATATAATTTATACTTGACAAATCTTAATATTTAATTTTATGAGTTACGCTACGCTTAAGCCCACATTACCCATCACTTGTTAGGGTTCTCTTTAAGTAGTTATGATGTAATTAATAATTCTATCTTTCGCCTTTTATATTTTTGTCTGTAAATTTTTTTTTACTCTGAGATGATTGCTTCGCGTCGAAATTATTAGATGACCATTAGATAAATATAATTTTGATACCTGACAAATCCTTATATATTAGGCTGAGGCTGCCCGGCGGTCTTAATTTTATAGTTACGCCTACGCTAAGCCACTTCACCCATCTTGTTAGGATTCTCTTACGTAGTACTGAGTAATTAATAATTTATTCCTGCACTTTTATTATTAAATTGTTATTTCTGTAATTTTATTTTTAAGCCTCTGAGGATGATTGCTACGCGATCGAAATTATTAATGCATTAGCATTAAATATAATTTTGCATAGCAGTGCAACTACATCCTATATATATTAATTTTGATGATCTACGCACGCTAAAGGCCCACATTCAACCCATCACTTGTTAGGATTCTCTTTTTTTTTTTTTTTTTTTTTTTTTAAAGTAGTTACTGAGTAATTAATAATTCTATTCCTGCAACTTTTTATACTTAATTTTATATTCTGTATTTATTTTAAGCTCTGAGGATGATTGCTACGCGATCGAATTATTAATCACTAGTAAATATAATTTTCGATACCTGACAATCCTTATATATTAATTTTATGAGTTCGCTACGCTAAGCCCACATTCACGCGCCATCACTTGTTAGGATTCTTTAAAGTACTTACTGAGTAATTAATAATTCTATTCTGCACTTTATACTGTATTTATTTCTGTAATTTTATTTTTAGCCTCTGAGATGATTGCTACGCCGATCGAAATTATTAATGATTAGATTAACTATAATTTGATACTGACAACATCCTCATATATTTAATTTTATGAGTTACGCTACGCTAAGCCCACATTCACCCATCACTTGTTAGGATTGTCTTTAAAGTAGTTACTGAGTAATTAATAATTCTATTTCTGCACTTTTAACTGTAATTTTATTTCGTAATATTTTATTTTTAGCTCTGAGGATGATTGCTACGCGATGCGAAATTATTAACGCATTAGATTAAATATAATTTTGATACCGTGACAAACGATCGCTCATCATATTTTAATGTTTATGAGTTACGCTACGCTAAGCCCACATTCACCATCACTTGTTAGGATTCTCTTTAAGTAGTTACTGAGTAATCTAATAATTCTATTTCTGCACTTTTTATACTGTAATTTTATTTCTGTAATTTTATTTTTAGCTCTGAGGATGATTGCTACGCGCGATCGAATTATTAATGCATTAGAATTAATATAGATTTTGATTAAAAAAAAAAAACCCCCCCCGTGGACAACATCCTTATATATTTCAATTTTTAGAGTGTACGCTACGCTTAAGCCCCCAATTTCCAGCCATCCCACTTTTTGTTAGGGATTCTCTTCTTAAAAGTAGTTTTACTGATAATTTATTTTTGTAAATTCTATTTCTTTTTTGCACTTTTGTGATTTTTACTTGTTAATTTTATTTCTGTTAAATTTTTTTTTTTAAAAAGCTCTGAGGATATTTGCTACCGGGCGATTTCGAGAATTTATTTTAAATCGCATTAGATTAATATAATTTTGTACCTAACAAGATCCTCATATATTTAAATTTTTATGAGTTACGCTACGCTAAGCCCACATTCACGCCATCACTTGTTTAGGATTCGTCTTAAAGTAGTTACTGAAGTAATTTAATAATTCTATTTCGCCTTTATACTGT
>BOPP01000054.1:6220238-6256235 GCA_017312745.1 Gryllus bimaculatus
AGGGAGGGAGGGAGGGAGGTTTGAGTAGGGGTGAGAGGAGAGGAGGGAGGGAGGGAGAGAGGGTGGAAATTTTATTTCTGTAATTTTATTTTTAGCTCTGAGGATGATTGCTACGCGATCGAAATTATTAATGCACTAGATTAAATATAATTTTGATACCTGACAACATCCTCATATATTTAATTTTATAAGTTACGCTACGCTAAGCCCACATAGAGCGACCACGCTCGATCCACAGCTGGGCCTTACTACTCACAGTTCGTCACAGCGTTCAGTTAGGACTGTCTTTAAATAAGAAACCAAAGTAACTTGCGTTGCAGATTATTTCCACTTCAACTCACTATTTTCTTCTTCTTTGAGTTACGAAAGCAAATAGAAAGGCTAAGTTTGAGATTATTTGGACTTACTCAGTTCTAATTTTTAGAAATATTGACTTTCTCTTACTTACTAAAGCAGCTATATGCAATACAGCCTGCGTTAGAGAACCATTTTGTTCACTACTTTGGAGTTCAACTCCAAACCTTTTAACCTCCTATTAAACCTTTTTTTTCGTCTTTGAGTTAGTTATGAAAGGAACAAGAGAGCAAATTGGCCTAGAATGTGATTAGAACTGCTTTGCTTACTATTAGTACAGCGTACTACAATTTTTAAAAAAAAGGTTTGTGCTAATAAATTTCAAAATCAAATAACCAGAAATGCCACCTTCTGAGCAGAACTACTTTGTTCGCTACTTGGAGCCCGTGTTGAACTATTTTTTTTAAAACATGTTTTCTTTGTGTTCCATATTTGTACGAGGTTGATATTTTATTTTTGAGTGAAGAATAATTTTGTGATCTCCGTAAATTAGACATTCTTCAGACCTAAGCGTGAAGTGTAATTAAAATAGAGGTTTTGTCGATAAATTCAGCCTACATTATTTTCGATTATTTATTATCTCAATCAGATAATAAAGCTTTTCACAATTGTCCTTTTCAATTTTTAATTTTATTTGTCAGTTAAATATCAATTAAAAACAACTAAACGCGACCACCGTCAAGTTACCCCCTTCCCCCGTGCGTATTAATGGAATCAAAAGTTATGGTGAACATTTCAAAAGCGTCGGTATTTAAAACCACCGATGGTTATGTGCGATGTTTTATTAACATGAATATTTTAATTTTGAACATGGATGTTTCTTTGTACGCCTTCCTTCGGAGGGGAAGTAAAGCCGGCTGTCCCAGGTTAGTCGATTTACTGCATGTAAAAGATCCTCAAGCCTAAATGACGTAGCCTCTGAGCTAAATTCAAATCGCCTGTTCCGTCGCCCAAAAAATACCTCCTTTCTCTGCTAGTTGGTGCAAGGAGCGTAGCGAAATTTGCGTGGTTAGACGGAAGAGCGGGCCTGATGGGCCGAGTCCCGCCACGTAAAACAAGGCATCAATTCAATTCATTTCAATTCAATTCAATTCGACTCGACTCGACTCGACTCGACTCGACTCGACTCGACTCGACTCGACTCGACTCGACTCGACTCGATTCGATTCGGTTCGGTTCGGTTCGGTTCGGTTCGGTTCGGTTCGATTCCGTTGACTTGGCTGCTTACCTCTGGAGCTGCCGTCGTCGACGAGGATGATCTCCTGCAGCAGCGCGCGCGGGGAGCGGTCGATGACGCTGTGCACGGTGCGCAGCAGCGCCGACCACGCTTCGTTGTGGAAGACGATGACGACGCTGGCCGCCGGCAGCCCCTCGGCCGAGTACTTGCCCTGGCACCTGCGCACGCCCCAAGTCAGCCATGCTTTCATTCTTTCGGGGATGCAATATTGCGCAGATTCTTTCGTAGATTCATTCATTCGTTTTCATTCTTTGGTGCATTCATTCTTCCGACGTACCATTCTTTCGGGGATTCATTCATTCTTTTTTCATTTTTTCGTGAATTAATTCTTTCATGGATTCATGCATGGATTCCTTCATTCATGGACTCCTATTGTGGATTCATTCTTCCGTCATGTTATTTTTTCTAGGTTTCATTCTTTACTGGTTTCGTTTATACTTTAACTGAGTCATTCAATCTTTCATGCTTTGATTTACGTTCGTATTCATTCCATTGTGTATTCATTAATTCAGTCACTCATTGGTTCATTCATTAATTGATTCTCTTTTCATATATTATTTCATATAGGCACTCATAACACACCACTGATGGTTTCATTCATATTCGCATTCATTCACCAATCGTTCATAAATTCATCATTCACGAATATATTTATTTATTCAATTCATTCATTCGTTCATTCATTCAATAAAGAATTTAAAAGCAGCGTTTTTGATATAGCACACATCATTAAAGCGGCTAAAAAATCACGAAAAGTACAAATATTTCAATGCATCATAAAACATCACCCGGGGGCAAAGGGAAAAGGAAGAAATGAAAAAATAAAAATAAAATAAAAAGGAAAAAAAATAAAAAGAGAAAAGAGAGGAAAAAGAAAAAAGAGAGAAAAATAATACAAGAGAAAGAAGAAAAGAGAAAAGAGAAAAGGAGAAAAGAGAAAAGGAGAAAAGAGAAAAGGAGGAAAGAGAAAAGGAGAAAAGAGAAAAGGAGAAAAGAGAAAAGAAGAAATGAGAAAAGGAGAAATGAGAAAAGGAGAAAAGAGAACAGGAGAAAAGAGAAAAGGAGAAAGGACAAAATGAGAAAAGAGAAAAGAGAAAGGGAGAAAAGGGAAAAGAGAAAAGGAGAAAAGAGGAAGAGGAGAAAAGTATAAAAAAGAGAAAAACCAGAAAAGGAGCAAAGAGAGAGAAGGAAGCAATTAAAGAGAAGAGCAGGAAAAGAGAGCGCGCGTACTGACCGCTTCTTGCGCACGTCGGGCAGCGAGCGGTTGAGCGGCACGCGGTCCGAGGCCACGAGGTTGTAGCGGTTGACGCGGTAGAGGCGGCGCGCGCGTGCCTGCGCGGCCGGCGGCAGCAGCACGGGCAGCCCGTCGCGCCCCGCGCCCTCCTGCGGCGTGAACGCGTTCGCGTTCAGCTCCTCTGCCGACACACACACGCACACCCACGACACTATTAGGGAACGGAACGTATGCAATCAAAAAATAACAATACGTACATGCACATGTATTCATTTTTTTAAAACTTTTTTTTTTAAAAGTGTTGAAATTGTAGAGTGGAAAATCATAAGAGGATAAGTAACAAAATAATGGGATAAAGAGAGAAATTGTGAGAGAAGCAGTTGCTGAACATACCTCCAGCTTCTATTTCATGAGTCGACTTTGAACTCTTTGCAGTAACAGTACAGTACACAGCCCCATCCATATATTTTGTTTTTCAAAAAAATGATACTTGGCCTCTTATGACTTTCCACACTCCATGTCGTCGATTAAATTTTAACAAGGATTCGGAGCGGCTGAAAGATAGTACTACTCCTACAGATCTCCCCTAGTTTTCACCACATATAATAGTTTTATTCGAAATATAGCATACGTTCGGTGTATATCCAATGTTGTCTTCGAGTAGCCGGACCGGGAAAATGGCTCAGTGCATCAACTGATTTCACTGCAGTTCCTGTGACCGGGAGGTTCTAGTTCTGACGGTTGCAGGATTTTCGACACTAGTCAGACAGCTATATCAAATTCAGGCGCTTTCTGGATGATAATTCTAGCGACCGGCTCCTTTGGTCGTGGTTTTCCTAGTGTATTAACCTGGTGCCTGGTGTTTTCTGATCAAGATAAACCACGAAAAACTACCGATGGGAATAGTCGGCCGATAGAAATCTCCTCCAGACAGCGGCTGAATTCGACCTATCTATCTAGCTAGCTTCTGCTACACCGTCGGGACTCGTAACGTAGAAACTCAGAGGCACTGTAGTGACATCAGTTAATGCGCAGAGCCACCGAAGCCGGATTTTTGCGACCGAGAGTGAGTCAGGGAAAGGAAACGCTATCTCTACACCTCGGTTTCCTTCTGCACTGACGCTAACACACCTACATATCGTGGTCAGACACCCAACACATCACACGCTAGACTGCTAGCGGGATTGTAATTTTTCACCGCTTGTTTTTCGCTGATTATAAACTATCTACATAGGTATGTACAATTCATATTTTATTTTCCACTAATTGAATTGTTTCCGTCAATGTTTAATGTTTGGGAACTATTTTCGTTTCATATTCTGTCAGTACATCTGTTTGAAGGTGTTTAAAGGAATTTTTTCGGCAACTTTTCTGCAATTTTCCCTGAGTAGTTATAATCGAAAAATCTAATTTGTTCAATTAAAAAGAGCGAAAAACTTGTACCAGGAAACTAAGTTTCATTTACTTAGCAATAGCGATGAAGGTCTCAGTGTTGCTAAAAATCTGCGCACTGTCTTTGCGCGTGGTCAACCACTATATCTTTAAAACTATTTAACCTATAAAGCGTCGACTTTATGGGTGACTCTACGCATCATTTGATGTCACTGCAGAGCTTCTGACCGCGAGGTCCTAGGGTTCGAGTTCTGATGATAGAAGGATTTTCGGCACTTGGTCGACAGCTGGGTCGAATTCAGCCGCTGTCTGGAGGGGAATTCTAGCGACCGGCTGTTCTGATCGGTAGTTTTCCGTGGTTTCTCCGATTAACACCAACCAAATACCGGAAAAGTACCCTAATAACGGGCCATGGACGGCGCGTGATCTTTCCTTGATCTCCCTAGTCATATCCTCTCCCCATGCTTACACACACACACACACACACACACACACACACACGTACCCTACACTACCACGCACCCCGAGAGATCCGTCGGGGCTTAGAGCACTAGGCCTGATGGCCCGAGTCTCGCCTCTGAAAATAAGGTATCAATTCAATTCAACGTGTAGGTCAGCTCCGGACCGGACCATCGACGGGGCACCGCCACTTCTCGTAATAAAAACATGCACTATACATACGGTATTAATGATCATATTAGGGGCTGATGCGCCCGGACACACGATAGTATCAAACATTACTGAGGGGTCAACACCCTTCCTCAATCCCAGATCGCGGGGAAGTTTGTTTACAAAGGAGTCGACTGTTTTGCAGGAGACAGAGTCCCGCAATGGGCATCCCGTGGGCGTGGCTGCTGGGTGTGGCGGGGGGCCTTCTGGGCGGCTGCGGTGCGGCGCCCGGCCGGTGGTCGCTGCGCCCCCTGCCCGACCCGGGGGTCTGCGCCCCCCCGCCCGACGCGTCCGCCCCCGCGGGGCTGCGGGGCTACCGGCGCTTCTTCGCCAACGCCTCCCTCATCGGCCGCCCCGTGCCCTGCACCCGCGACGACAAGGTCTGCTTCCGGCACAACCTCCTCTTCGACTGGGCGCGCGACCGCTGCGAGCCCGTGGCAGGCAGTTGGCCCGACGACTGCGACCTCAGGCCCAACAGGACGGAGTTTGAGAGGGGGTGAGTAAGACGAACAATAATGCAAGCGAAGCACACGTGTATAACTTTCAATATCAGTGTTCAACATGAATAAGAAACGTATGGCTTTTTTAAACTATCATTTCTACCGGACGAGACTGAACATGAGTCGAAACCAAGTTTTGGTAATTTGATTTTTGATTCAAAATATGTTACCAAGTTGTTAGCTTTTTTGTATATTTATAAGATTTGAAATGTTCAATAAAATGAAGTGTTCTTCCTTTTTCTTCTTTCCCGTATATATATATAATGTACAGAAAGTTTTGTAATAGTGATGAAATCTATCGGTTTTGACGCAAATATCAACATCTTTACACCCATGTCATTTTCGTGTTCCTTTTATCTAAAAAAACTGGTGGAGCCGTTTCGAGTGGTTTGGCTGTTGATTCAACGTGATACGTCTAAGTCACATGGTCGATTTTAACTTACTGGTTTGAAATAAAAACAAGGCACTGACTTCGTCTCTAATTTTATTTCCATTTTCTCCCCTACTAAAATTACCAAAGTATCAATAGTAAACAGTACTGTCTCTTTCCAAAACAATTAAGTATAAATAGATAAAATATCAAACAAGTAATAAGTATTCCTCCTTCAATGACTAAATAATATCTAGATTCAATATTTGGTTATAGATCTACATTCAATATTTGGCTTTTAATTTCACATTTATAATGACATTTTCTTACTAAGAATTCATTATATTTCAGTATCCTTATTTGTAAATTATATATTTTCAATTCAGAATAATACGAAATATTTTCAGAATCGTCGTTAGCTTTGTTCACTTGCTTGGATGCAGTTCGAGGTGTCGTTCACTAAGCCTGCAATTCCAGTTATCAGAAATTCCCGTCTCTTTCACTGCGCACTGGACATCAGGGTACCTGCGCATGGCCCCCTTAAAATACGCGAAATATATATCTTTATTTTTTGTGTGTTGGCCGCTTTGTGCACGACGCCATTCAGCTGTTTCTTTGATCCCCACTCAGCGGCCGCATGGTGGGCGTGTGCCAGACCCACAGGGACCGTGCCCCGTTACCGGCATGGCCTACGACGGCGCTGCTACGGAAGGAAGTGGTGCGGCGACACATTCAGCTGTTTCTTTGATCGCGCGCAGCGGCCGCAATGGTGGGCGTGTGCCAGACCTCAGCAGCGACCCGTGCCCCGGCTACGCATGGCTCCGACGGGCGCCTGCTACCGGAAAGGAAGTGGTGCGGACACCATCAGCTGTTTTTTGATCCCACTCAGGGCCGCTGGTGGGGCGTGTACCAACACCACAGGGACCCCGTGCCCGCTACGCATGGCTACGACGGCGCTGCTAACCGGAAGGAAGTGGTTGCGCGGCACTCATTCAGCTTTTTCTTTGATCCCCACTCAGCGGCGCGCATGGTGGGCGTGTGCAGACCACAGGGACCCTGCCCCGCCAACGCATGGCCTACGCACGGCGCTGCTACCGGAAGGAAGTGGTGCGCGACAACCATTCAGCTGTTTCTTGATCCCCACTCAGCGGCCGGCAATGGTGGGCGTGTGCCAGACCACAGCGTTTACCCGTGCCGCTGGCTAACGCATGGCCTACGACGGCCGCTGCTACCGGAAGAAGTGGTTGCGCGACACCACCTTCAGCTGTTTTCTTTTGATCCCCTCCGCTCCGCAGCACGCATGGTGGGGCGCTGTGCCAGACCACAGCGACTCGTGCCGGCTACCGCATGCCTATCGACGGGCGCTGGCTAACGGAAGGAAGTGGTGCGCGACAGCATTTCAGCGCTTGTCTTCTTTATCCCGCGCAGCAGCGCATGGTGGGCGTGTGCCAGACCCACAGGGACCCGTGCCCCCGGCTACCGCATGGCCAACGACGGGCCTGCTACGGAAGAAAGTGGTGCGCGGCACATTAGTGCTGTTTTTGATCCCTCACTCAGCGGCCGCATGGTGGGCGGTGTGCAGACCCACAGCGACCCGTGCCCCGGCTAACCGCAATGGCCTACGATCTGCCGCTGCTAACCGGAAGGAAGTGTGCGCGGCACCATCAGCTGTTTCTTTTGATCCCCTGCGCGCGGCCGCAATGGGTGGGCGTGTGCCATGACCCACAGAACGTGCCCGGCTACGCATGGCCTACGCGCCGCTGGCTAAACCGGAAGGGAAGTGGTGCGCCGACACATTCAGCTGTTTTTTTTGATCCCGCGCACGCAGCCGCATGGTGGGCGTGTGCCAGACCCACAGGACCCGTTGCCCCGGCTACCGCATGGCTACGCGGCCGCTGCTACCTGGAAGGAAGTGGGTGGCGGCAACACATTCAGCTGTTTCTTTGATCCCCTCGCGCAGCGCCGCATGGTGCGTGTGCCAGAAGCCCACAGCGACCCGTGCCCCGGCCTACCGGCATGCTACGACGGCCGCTGCTACCGGAAGGACAGTGGTGCGGCGGCACGCATTCAGCTGTTTCTTCTTTTCTTTGATCCCCACTAGCGGGCCGCATGGTGAGCGTGTGCCAGACCCACAGCGACTGCCGTGCCCGGCTACCGCATGGCTACGACGGGCGCTGCTACGCGAGGAAGTGGTGCGCGACACCGCATTCAGCTGTTTCTTTGATCCCCGCGCAGCAGCCGCATGGTGGGGCGTGTGCCAGACCACAGCGGACCCGTGCCCCGGCTACCGCATGGCCTACCGACGGGGCGCTTGCTACCGGAAGGAAGTGGGCGCGACACCATTCGTGTTTCTTTGATCGCGCAGTGCAGCGCATGGGTGGCGTGTGCAGACCACAGCGTACCCGTGCCCGGCTACCGCATGGCTATCGACGGCCGCTGCTACGGAAGGAAGTGGTGCGCGCACCATTCAGTCTGTTTCTTTGATCCCCATGCAGCGGCCGCATGGTGGGCGTGTGGCCAGAACCCACAGGGACCCGGTGCCTGCGGCTACGGCATGGCCTACGACGGACGCTGCTCACCGGAAGGAAGTGGTGCGCGCGGCACATTCAGCTGTTTCTTTGATCCCACTCAGCGCGGCATGGTGGGCGTGTGCCAGACCAGCAGCGACCGTGCCCCGGCTACGATGGCCTACGACGGGCGTGCTACCGGAAGGAAGTGGTGCGCGACACCATTTCAGTGTTCTTTGTCGCCGCGCAGCTAGCCGCATGGTGGGGTGTGCCAGACCACAGGGACCGTGGCCCGGCTAACCGCAGGCTACGAGGGCGCTGCTACCGGAAGAAGTGGTGCGCGACAAATTCAGCTTTTCTTGATCCATCAGCGGCGCATGGTGGGCGTGTGTCATGAACCCACAGGGACCCGTGGCCCGGCACGCATGGCCTACGACGGGCGCTGCTTACCGGAAGGAAGTGGGCGCGAACACATTCAAGCTGTTTTCCTTTGATCCGCACTCAGGGCCGCATGGTGGGCGTGTGCAGAAACCACAGGGACCGTGCCCGGCACGGAATGGCCTAACGACGGCCGCTGCTACGGAAGGGAAGTGGTGCGCGCAGCCATTCAGCTGTTTCTTTGATCCCACTCAGCGCCGCATGGTGGCGTGTGCCAGACCCACAGGGACCGTGCCCCGGCTACCGCATGGCCTATCGACGGGCGCTGCTACGGAAAGGAAGTGGTGCGCGACACAATTCAGCTGTTTCTTTTGATCCCCAATCAGCGGCCGCCTGGTGGGCGTGTGCCAGACCACAGGGGAGCGTGCCCCGGTAACGCAATGGCTACGACGGCCGCTGCTACCGAAGGAAGTGGTGCGCGAAACAACAATTCAGCCTGTTTGGTTTTGATCCCGCGCAGCGGCGCAATGGTGGGCGTGTGCAGAGCGACAGGGACCCGTGCCCGGCTACGGCATGGCCTACGACGGCCGCTGCTAGGAAGGCAGTGTGCCGACACATTGCAGTCTGTTTCTTTATCCCCTCGCGGCCGCATGGTGGGCGTGTGCAGACCCACAGCGACCCGTGACACGGCTACGCATGCCTACGACGGCGTGCTACGAAGGAAGTGGGCGCGACACCATTTCAGCTGTTTTCTTTTGATCCCCGCGAGGCGGCGATGGTGGGGTGTGCCAGACCACAGGACCGTGCCCGGCTACGCATGGCCTACGACGGCCGCTGCTACCGAAGGAAGTTGGTGCGCGACCCATTCAGCTGTTTACTTTGATCCCGGCAGCGGCGCATGTGGGCGTTGTGCCAGACCACAGCGACCGTGCCCGCGGCTACCGCATGGCCTACGACGGGGATGCTACGGAAGGAAGTGGTGCGCGACAACATTCAGGTGTTTCTTTGCTCCCGCGAGCAGCCGCATGGTGGGGTGTGCCAGAACCAAGCGGACCGTGCCCGGCTACGCATGGCCTACGACGGGCGCTTGTACGGAAGGAAGTGGTGCGCGAAACCATTAGCTGTTTCTTCTTTGATCCGCTCATCACGGCCGCATGGTGGGGGCGTGGTGCAGACCACAGCAGGGACCGTGCCCGGCTAACGATGGCATACGACGGCGCTTGCTACCGGAAGGAAGTGGGTGCGCGACACATTCAGCTGTTTCTTTGAATCCCCCATCAGCGGCCGCATGGTGGGGGTGGTGCCAGACCCACAGGCCCTGTGCCCCGGCTACCGCATGCCTACGACGGCCGCGCATACCGGAAGGAAGTGGGTGCGCGGCACATTCAGCCTGTTTCTTGATCCCCGCAGCGCCGCATGTGGGCGTGTGCCCGACCCAAGCGACCCGTTGCCCCGGCCTACTCGCAATGGCCTACGGACGGCCTGCTACCGGAAGAAGTGTGCGCGACACCATTCAGCTGTTCTTGAATCCCACCAGCGGCCGCATGGTGGGCGTGTGCAGACCCCAGGGCCCGTGCCCCGGCCTACCGATGGCCTACGACGGGCGCTGCTACGAAGAAGTGGTGCGCGACACCTTCAGTCTGTTTCTTTGATCCCCCGCAGGCGGCCGCATGCGTGGGCGTGTGCAGACCACAGCGACCCGTGCCCCGGCTACGCAATGGCCTACGACGCGTCTAACCGGAAGGAAGTGGTGCGCGGCACCATTCACATGTTTCTTGATTCCCACTCAACGCCGCAATGGTGGCGGGTGCAGACCACAGGACCCGTGCCCGGCTACCGATGGCCTACGAGGCGCTGCTACCAGAAGGAAGTGGTGCGCGACACCATTCAGCTGTTTTTTTTGATCCCACTCAGCGGCCGCCATGGTGGGCGTGTGGCAGAACCACCAGGGACCGTGCCCTGGCTACGCATGGCCTACGACGGCGCTGCTATCGGAAGAGAAGTGGTTGCGACACATCAGTGTTTCTTTGATCCCGGCAGCGGCCATGGGGCGTGTGCCGACCACAGCGACCGTGCCCCGGCTACGCATGGCCTACGACGGGCGCTGCTCCGAAGGAAAGTGCGTGCGCGACACATTCAGCTGTTCTTTGATCCCCGCAGCAGCGGCCGCATGCGTGGCGTGTGCCGACCCAAGGGACCGTCCGCGCTACCGCATGGCCTACGAGGGCGCTGCTTACCGAAGGAAGTGGTGCGCCGCACACATTCAAGCTGTTCTTTGATCCCATCAGCGGCCGCATGGTGGCGTGTGCCAGACCACAGCGACCCGTCCCGGCTACCGCATGGCTAGACGGCCGTGCCTACGGAAGGAAGTGGTTCGCGACATTCAAGCTTGTTTCTTGTATCCCGCGCAGGCGGCGCATGTGGGCGTGTGCCAGAACCACAGGACCCGTCCCCGGCTTACGCGATGGCTACGACGCGCGCTGACTACGGAAGAGTGGTGCGCGACAACATTCACTGTTTGTTTGATCCCCGCGAGCAGCGCATGGTTGGGGCGTGTGCCAGACCACAGCGACCGTGCCCCGTACCAATGGACGACGGCCGCTCTACCGGAAAGCGAAGTGCGTGCGCGAACACATTCAGACTGTTGTTGATCCCCGCGCAGCAGCGCATGGTGGGCGTGTGCCAGAACCCACAGCGACCCGTGCCCGGCTACGCATGGGCCTACGACGCCGTGTACCGGAAGGAAGTGGTGCGCGAGCACCATTCAGCTGTTTGTTTGATCCCGCGCAAGCAGGCCGCATGGTCGGGCGTGTGCCAGACCCACAGCGACCCGTGACCCGCTACCGCTGCCTACGACGGGCGCTGCTACCGAAGAAGGGTGCGCGACCGCATTTGCGGGTGCGCGGCGAGCCTCGCCCACTTTCATGGGCGGGGTGGATCGGGACTGTCGCCCGCGCGCATCGACGTCCAGCAGCCCGAGGAAGAGGGCCGGTGCCGGATTCCAGACCTTCGATTTCCCGACTTCTCTCGGGATCGACTTCGGGTGAATATGTTCTTGGCTAACCTCCCACGAAACCGAACACGAAACGACATCGCGCGTAACGAGTTCGAATGCAATTCTGCCGAAGCCCTGTGCTTTGCAAAGAAAAAATTACTGGTGAAAGGGACTACTGCCTGCTACCCGCTACTCAAGCAAGGCCCGTGCCCGAAGGAACACGTAGTGGCCTTGGACATCGATTCGGCGAACGAAGGTCGGGCGGAGGGCACGTGTGTGCACGTGCGGGGCGGGTGTCCTCCTGGTTACAAACGCATGCTCTTCGACGGACAGTGCCACGAGGACCGGGAAATAGCGATAGAAGCCCCGGGATATATAGACAGGAACGTGTACGGAGAGAACTTTGTGCTCCCTTACGGCGTTCGACTCATAGTTTCTTTGACTTTTAGGAACTGTACGTGTGGTCTAAAGGTATTCGCAGAGGTAGACGATGAGAAAACGGGAATACCAAATCCTCCCTGTGAAGACAACAACCAAGACCTATGTGCTCTTTATGATGTCGAAACGGAACCTCCGATACCCGAATTATAAACTTGTAACCATCTGCAAGCGTAGTCTAATACAAGAGGGGAGGGGGGCAAAACATTTCAGGGCCCCTCTGGGACCACTTGTCCAGTATGTTTTGTTTACATATGACTTATATTTTCTTGTAAATAAATAAAACCTAGTACAGGGAAAATTAAATTCCTATTTTCAGGGCGGCCAAATGGTTTGGAGAGCATCTGTCATGCATTATTTCCCAAAAATATCAGCTTAAGAAAGGAGAAAACCAGGAATTGATGATATTTACGAGAAAAAGATTTATTGCATAGTGCCCCTTTTCAATTTTTCAGAAGAAGGCATGTAATCCTGCGCGCAACCCAATGCTTGTAACAGATTTTGCTACTGAATTAAATGTATGTATTATCTATAGGTCTCGAACATTACTTGAACCCCCGTACACGCAATACCCTTTATATTAATGGATATTATATTTATAGAGATATTTAAATTTATGCACGCTTTCCGCGGCAATTTTCCTTGAAGAAGCATGAGAAAAGAGTAGAGTAGAATGAGAGTCAACATCGTGCAGTCTCCGACGAGGTAGCATGTATCACCATTCTTTTCGGAAACTAGAAAAATACCCGGCGTTGCCCGGTTTCTTTTGTATTCAATCCTTAAGAATAGGTCTCCGTGTGTCTATCTGTATTTCTATCTGTCTGTCTGCCTGTCTGTCTGTCCGTCTGCTGTCTCTCTCTTTCTCTCTCTCTCTCTCTCTCTCTCTCTCTCTCTCTCTCTCTCTCTCTCTCTCTCTCTCTCTCTCTTTGAATCTGTCTCAGTCTCTCTATCTCTGGGTCTCTCTGTTTCTCTCTCTGCGGCTCTGCCTCTGTCTGTCTCACTTGACTCTGCATGTATCTGGCAGTCTCTGTCTGCCTTTGTTTATCTCTGTCGCCGTCTCTCCGTGACTCTGTCTCTCCGTGTCTGTCTCTCTCTCTTTCTCTCTGTCACTATCTTTTTCTGTCTTCTTTTGTTTCTCTCTCTCTGAGTCGCTATGTCCACCTCTAGTAAATATTGATAACAAAAGAATATAAAAAAGGGGGCAAACTGTTACAATATATTTAAACTATTTTTGATTATTTATTATTGCGTGGTTCCGGGCGTGACAACTGCTACGACCATTAGTCCCGTACATGTAGTGCATGTTTTCATGTGTGGGGGCGGTAATCTTCCCCATTGCATGATTAGATCCGGCACCGACCCACACGTCGACTAGTGGGGTATTCCCCCATCAGGTATCTCCCACCAACGTTGCTCCGCCCAGCTGGGGCAATCTCAAAGCTACCGATTTTTCGCCCGACGTATACGGTAGTGTGGTGCATGTAAGTGAGTGTATAAGTAAGGGGGGAGGATAGGAAAAGGAAGAGGAAGGAAAGATCGCGCACGGTCCGTAGATCGTTTGTTAGGGTACTGCTCCGGCATTCGCCTGGTATTGAGAAAAGAGAATGCGTGTTAACGCGGGCATCTTTCTCTTCTCCTGTTCTGATTTGATCCGAATACAGGACTTAAATTATTCGCTATTCAGAGCTTCCTCGCAGCGCCCTTGACGTCATATGAATCTCAAATCAAACGGTGAAGGCTCTTGCAAATGAATTCTGCCGCCACGCCGATGCAAATATGCGAGCACAGTATCTGGACACTCGCACTAAAAACAACACTTACTTCACTAAACGAACACCACAACGTTTAGAGCCAACATAGTTGCCAAAGCAATAGATATCTGCGCTGCCATCGATATTTACAGAGTAGAATTATTGACAGAGCATGTGAATGTCGTATTCGAATTATGAAACGATTAACTTTAAATTAGCTATTTTTGCGAACCTGCTTTAAGAGTTGCCGTATGCAAGGTTTAACTTATTCGAAACAGTTATGTAAGTTTATTGTTCTGCGTGTTCATCAATTACTTCTAAATATATTCTCAAGGGGCGTTGCAAGCGCCATACACCGAGAGCAGCCTACGTGAAACTTTGTTTACGTTGCGTTATGCGCAAGTTGAGGCAGCCTATACGAGTCACCTGAGAGAAGCCTACATTCCATCCACATTAATGCACGACTCGTAGGTTCCCAGAAGGGAATCGACTCACTTCCGCGAACACGCGGAGAACGACAACACCAACCTGCGAGCGGATCGGCGTCGTGTATAACCTCACACTTTTGAAGCGCAGTTGTCACTTTTTCTACGCGTGCCCGAGTTGATGACGAGGCCATAGCTTTCGCAGATTAACGTAAAGCATATTACTCGCGCAACTTTTTTTGAACGATGGATTGAAGAAATGCGGGTAGAGTGGGGGTATTGGTTACGAAATCGGCCACTATATTTTATGAAGCAATGTCTATCTCTGGAGATCAGTCATGCATTCGCAACGTTCTCAATAATTTGCGTTCTAACTTTTTAAGGAGTTCGAGGTATCTCGTGTGATAGATCTTTACCTGCTTCGGTCATTTCTTTAGTTTTTTGGAGAAAATAACGGATAGCAGTTCTCGTTTTCAAAAGAAAATTGTTTCAATTTTGCGCCAGTGAAGATGTGTTTGGAATGTTGTCATCAGTGCTCGCTGCGAGCGTTCACATTCATCTGTTTATTGGACCAGAGAGGGGGAAGCAATATTATCGTTCAAGAAAAGTTGCGCGAGTAATACTTGAGTCTGTCCAACGACAAATTTTAATCGCATTTTGTGTCAAAATACATTTTTTTGCCGCAAGAACGTTTTGCAGTTTGTTATAAAAACACGGAAAACGAATTCAAGCCATTTTTTAAAAATTGATTTACAATCGAGGAGGCGTGTTTCGAACAATTCAAAAAACCTTCGAAAAGTATCCTTCTGCAATTTATTAACGCGTTCACGCCACAAAAACAACCACGCCGATTTGAACTACCAAAGCAGAATACACGCGCTCTCCGTCTCTCGTTCATCGCTCTCGTTCACCGATCTCGCAGAGTCGGGAGGCGTGCATCAATTTTGGAGAACTGTTTGCTTCGCGTACGAGTCTCCTGGGGACTGCGCAGGCTCAGTTCCCCGCCAACCCTTGACGAAGCCGCCTCGCCAGCCGTGCCCGGCGCCCCGCGTTCCGAAACCGGCCATCGCTCGGCCGGACGACAGAACTTTCCAACGAACAGCTAAACCGTATGTGAATGCATAAAATGCGTAATGAATTGAAATGCGTAAAATGAATCGAGTGAGAATGCGTGTATTTAATTAACCCTATGATGCATGATCCCGAGAAATGACATCGATACACATGCCGGCCTCTGAGGCCCTTGAAAAATGCTCATATTTATTTTTAAATTTAATAACGCCATTTCATAATAATTTCAATAAAAGCCAACTATTAATGTTCAACAAATTATTACTTATTTAAATAAATATTAATAGGACCTTAAAACTCTCACATGCATTGACTTAGTAGAATCAAATTTCAGGTCCTCCTATATAACTTTCGGAATTTTTTCTTTTGCCGTTTACTAAACTAAAAGTATAAAAATAGAAGAAAGACTATACGGAGGGGGAGCTCTCAGAAATGCAGCCATGCAGAGTAAAAAGAGAAATAAAAAACGTTTCTGCCTCTGAAGCCGTGCATTTGCATCCTAGGGTTAAGTAGAAATACATTAGTTGTTGTGCAAGGGAATGTGAGTGAAGAAAAACTGTATTTTTGTTGTAATGTTTCCTCAGAAATTTTACCTCAGCGTGATAGAATGACGGGGACTGAAGGCGAAGCCTCGCCGTAAACTACGAATTTTCTGCTTTTCGAATTTTCTGCAGGAAACTCTTATTACAGGGCCCTAGTAACGAAAAGTGGATAAATCCAGTTTCTAAATGTAGAAAAGAAACTTTCAACAAGTGTTGTAGACAGAATCCATGTTTTGTGGGTCTTTGATGCAAATGACTCGAATGATGGCAAAACATCTGTTTCCGTCTGTCCGTCAACAAACGCTAGCAGCAAAACCGCAGAGCTGATTTTCTCCAAAATTGATATTCCCCAATCGATCTGGCCGTTGTCGTAGTCATTTTGAATTTGAAACCAATATGTTCATTTTGAAAGTGCTGAAATCCCTGGGACTTTTCGAAATTTTCAAAAAAAATGGCTCCATCGTTTGATTAAATTTTGTTGTTGGGTAGTGTGAAGGACATTTAAAAGAATGGAGCAGGTCTCACTTTCGTTAAAAAATCTAAAAATTCTTTTCGAAAACCTGAAAAATTAAAAAAATAATTTCGGCTTCATCCTACAATTAAATTATGAAGATAGAGATTTTTTCCTTAGTAAAACCTGTTTCTTAAAGATATATTTTGAAATAAGGTCATATACAATTTTTCGAAAATTTGAGTACTTTTCGCGTAGTTTTGCATGAAAGTACGGGCGAGAAAGTATGTGCTGTTTTAGCACCACTAATTTTGTGTTATCTTAAACCAAGTACAGGACCGTGTACAAGATTTAATATCACTATTCATTAAACTACCCATTTCATACAATTTTACTTGTCAATTTGCTTTTAAAAATAACAAAAAACAACAACACTGGCTTGCGGAACTGCAAGAAGGCGCACCTGTCTCTGTAAGCGCTTCGATATTCGAAACTTCAAGCGGTCCAGCCGCATACAAGAGATTTACATATTAGCATAGCATACATTTCGTTAACTTGACAATCTACAACCTACGGATGGTCAGAAAGACCTTTAGTCGAAGAAGCTATTGGGATCACTGGTAAATCAGCAGTTCCCCTTCATCAATCAACTTCCATGTAATAACCGTCATTGTTGTTTCAATTGAACATGATGCGTTGATTTTAAGAGCCCCTACGTCTTTTTATGTTTACGCTGACATTTCGCCATCTTAAAGTCTCCTAAATTAACGTTACTGATACCAAATAATTGAACACTAAAGTTCCCAAACTAAACATTTGCACAACAAATGTGACAAAAAAATTGTTCTTAGTTTCTCTCTCATTTCAAGTCGCCATCAAGAAGAGTGGCTGTAAGCGACTCCATTGGTTAAAATATTAATTCACTGCTTATTGTAAGAACTCAATTATCATGGCCTTGTATTTAGAGATACATTGCTTTTACATTATTATTTGCATTACAGCTCAGTAAATTGACACAAAAGTATTTCGAAATGTTATTACAAAAATATATTACAGCTGTAAGGAATATAATCTTTGCATCAAATTAGAAACAAAAAATATAACAATTAAGTATACAAACTTTAAATTAAATTCAAAAAGTGTACTTTTTTAGCGAAGATTATTGTCTTCAGTTGGAACGGGTATTTTGTTAAAATTTCTGCGTTTATTTAATTATAGTCGTTTGTAATTGGAATCGTGATACAAGAGGCGGTTTTGTCACTTACATTCCACTTCGTTAATCTGGTTTTCCGTTTCGAAAATTTGTCGAAGTATTTGATAACTCAAATTTTTAATTTTCATATTCAGATTCAAGATGTAAAGATTCCACTGAATATCATATGCCACCGGAATAATTACACTGAAGATTTATATTATTAGTGTTTTGAAGCCTTATTTTGAATCTCCCGTTCACGAATCACCTGACAAACAAAAAATGAAAGGCGTGAGATCACGGGCACGAGTACAGTCATGTTCCCAGGCGTGAATGTGCGTGTTGAACCTAGTGATTAATTCCCTGACAACAGACCTTCAATTTCCTGTGTTTCTGTGCAATTTGTTTCAGTGAGGAAACACGTTTAAAATTTCTGCAAGAATTTGATACCGTCGACAAAGAAAAGGCTAGAGTAAGCAATGAATGTAAATGACATTTGAATGTAAAAAGAACTGCGTTTTGCAAAAGTCAAACTATTCTTTTTGGGATATTTTAAATCAATTGCTGACAGTAAGCTTCCTGGATAATTCCAGTGCCAGCTACTGCAATACATTTTGAAAATTATTTCTTTTTTGCGTTTTTCGACAAACCGTTCGGCAACGAAGAACTTGGGCACTAAATGCGTTGGGAAATATTCGACGCGCCGAGTGAAGGCTGTTTTATGTTGATCGCGTAGGCAAACGTGTCACCATTTCGTACACGCGTAATGAAGTGCAACTTGCATTATAAAATAATCAATGGTTAATTAATTACAATTAATTAATCGTTATGAATTAATTAATTAATTTTAATATGCTATTTAGTTCACTGGTTGGTGTTGTCTGCAGGTTCTCATGGTAGCCTGTAGATTCCTCTACGTAAAAGAACGGCCTTTTTTTCTTTCATATCGTGTTACCTCTTAATGCCGGGAATATTCAGAGTCTTTAACTAAAATATTAGTTTGGTAAAAACAATAGATATGATATGAATAACTCTCACCATCTGTAAGGTTGGCAGGCATGGAGCCGACGTCGCCGGCGTCGCCAATGTATCTACCCACCACCACGTGCACGCCGCGTGGGTCAACATACTCCTGCTGCCCTCGCCCCAACCTGCGAACAGAAAAGAAGCGTTGGCATCCCTCAAGGATTACACAAAAGTCCTGGGGGTACACCGAAAACACAGATCACAAGCCATTAAAACGCGTTCGCAATTTAAAAGAAAATTCAGTTAAGCAAATACGAAAAAATAAAGGAAGCGTTTATAAGTGTAAACAAAATTTGTGATAGAAGGGAGACATGAAGTTTTCACTATATTTATAACATAAACAATAAACTTTTGTCAATAATGCTTTTAATAAACATACAATGGATTACACATTTTATGCCATTTTACTATATAGGTATATTTCAAATGTTTATTTCATTTATTGTATATCTTACCCTTGCTTAATTTGTAAGGAGAAGAGAAGGCAAATGGCATTATCTGCCCTATACTGGTTATGCTTAATAATGTTTCTAAAAACCATCGATATCGAAAAATAAAAGTTTTTTGTCGTAGGAGAAAAAATAAAAATTAAAAAAGTTAAAAAATAGATTAATGTTAAATACGTTGTGAAAAAACTTGCGATGAGGTAAGGAAGACCGATGTAATAATGTTTTATGTTAGGAATCTTACGCGCATTGGATATTTTCTTTTCTAATATTGTGCCGATTTCTGCCCTGCAACCAGCCATAGTCACGATCGCCAAGGCGATGTAACTTCTAAGTTTTTTTAGAGTTTGCGACTGAATTGCCAACGCAATAAAAGTATTAAACCAGAGAATCTTTTCTGATTGATTGAATGATTCTTTTCTTGAAAAGAATGGTATCTAGGTTGAGAATAGATGGGGAGGTGCAGGGAATCGGCCGCTTCAGACGCATAATGTCCCTTGCTGGAAAAGTATAATTTTATCCTCGTCAGAAATAGAATCAAGCTATACCAGGTGCTTCACTTAAATTTTCACGTTCTGAAATGTTAATACCCAAAGAAGAAAAATTCAACAGCAACAACAACAGCAACAGCAACAACAACAAAACATTCCCGAAAGCATTCCACAGATTCGTTTGGATTGACTTACGGAAGCGCAAATGTTCTTCACTTCTGTCATTAATTTGTCGTTCTGGCGCTCTGTTCTTAGATTCTCCCTCTTCTTGGGTTAAGTTTCTCCCTGGAGAAAATGCCCAAATCTCGCCCAGGCGGTATCACATTGCATTTTTCCTACGAAACGAGAAAAGCCATATACCTTGATTTACATCCGAAGGTATCACTTACTAATAAGAGCCATTCATCCAACAAGGCCGCACAACCTTCAAGTAACTGGTAAATTCGGCCTTTTTGTCATTTCGCCCTACAGAAGTGTCAGTACTCTGCGTTGACATCTGTGTTACGATACAGAGAGACAAACGCATGTCGACCTTCAGAAGTGTCGTCAATTAGACGGTCCGCAAAGATGTGCAGATGCTAGATATTACTTAATTTCGCTCATTAAATACGAATTCTCAAAATAGTTTATTTTTGCAGTATAATTCCGAAAAAAGAAAAACTGAACAGGAAACATTTCAATAGCATTGTTCTGTGTGAAAGAGGACACTAACATATTGCAAATGGATTTATTACAAAATAAAACTGAGTCGCAAAACATTTACCTCAAAGGCGTGTGGACGAATGTGCTACATAGAAAAGTTAAACTTGCTGAAATATATATTTCAATTAAATGGGTGAAAACCAGATATAAAATAAATGACATTTTATAAATTCTTAGAAAGCTGTTTATTTTATTCAATTTCACTGTAAAGTCGTGATACTTTGTGTCACCATTAAAACGACGAAAGTTCATTGGCACTGAAATATAGCATAATAAAAATGTTTTTTTCAGAATTTATAAAATGTCACTTTTACCGTTATGGTTTTCACCCATTGAATTGATTTTTTTATTTATGTGTCTATGTTGCCAGATCGTTATGTAATTATGAAAAGAAATCATAATTTTAAGTTCATTCTACACCCGTACTTTAATGAGCCATATTTTCTTAGGATTTTTTAATAAAAAGTTTATAAGTAATAAAATTTGACATGAAACTTTATTTTTAATAAAATATTAATTACAGAAATTGACAAAAATTTAATATTAAACTACAAAAATGAAAAATTGCATGCAATTCATTTAATACTTTCAGTTAACTGTCATGTTGTATCAGCGAAATTAGTAGTCCGACGAAAGGTTGACGACACCTGGCGTAGACACCTGAGGAAGAACCCGCACGAAAATAAGAGTCAAATCATGATCGTTCATGAGGTATCATGAACCGCTTTACTCATGTCTCGCACTCAAAAAGAACCAATGGGTGAAACGCACATTCAATTAGAGAAGACAGTTCGAGAGGGTAAAATCGGTTCATTTTATTTGATAATAAAGAGTGCATTTGAAATGAAATGCGAGTACATGCATTCACCTTCTCTTCGAAATTGATGTTGAGTATTCTAAAAGCATTTTCCCTTCACCGCACCCGGTACGCACTCCGGGCAACTATTACGTTCCGTTTGACGGCAGTGCTCACTAGAGCAAAGCGCCATTTCATTCACACAATGGATCGGAACAAGGGCGCCCTCTAAGCGCCTTTATCGGCATTGAGAACTTGGTCAGTGCAGCCCAGTGTACTGGATCGTTTTTGAGGTTACGTACGAATTAAATGTGCGAACGAAAGTTATTAATAGAGCAATTGTTGTTTGAGGTGCAATTGTGAAAATTATGGAGTATCTTCTTGGAAGCAAGGGCAATTCGGATGATGAATATGTACCAATATTACAAGAAAAAAAAGTGAATTCAATTTACTAATCTTTTGACTTGTATGAAATTACATTGATCTTATATTTTACATTGTTTACACTCGTTTAACGTAAAATAATAATTCCCCAAAAATGTGGTGGACAAAAGTCCAAAAGAAAACTATATTTTGCACATACTAGTATACAAGGTGAATCGCGTAACTTTAGCACCTCTTATAACGTTTGAACGGTTGAAATTATTGCAATACAGTTTTCACGGAAGAGCATGAGGTAATGGGGCTAATTGACACTTGTATTCATTTTTATTTTATTACTTTATTTTACGAGATATTTGAGGTAACTTTGTTTTATTCAAATGGAACTACTGATATTTTTCAGTCTGTTGTGACGAGCGTAAAAACAAAATCTAATGATATTCATATTGTTATATGTTAGATAAGCTTTTTTCGAGTAATTTTAATTTTTGCGACTGGTGTTTAACGGATATTTTTAATGTAATTCCGCCACACAAGGTCACGTAGCACTCCTTGCAATCGCGTTGGGGAAGGGAAGGTACCGTAAGAATTTGAAGATAAGAAACACATTCCAAATATTCACAAAACTGTTGTAGTTTTTTTCTTGATCTCTGCTTTCCATCCTTCAACATTTTCATATTTTTGTGTAACTTAACGGTTGAAAATACGGATTAGTATATATTGAAATAAGATTGTTTGTTATTTCAACTTCGTTTAAAGGGGTGTCATACCCCAGGATATTAATGGGATCTTGAAACTAAACATCCTGCAACAGTTTCGTGAATATTTGGAATATGTTTTGTATCTTCACATACTAAGATCCCGAGCACGCGTTAGCAGGG
Organism: Gryllus bimaculatus; assembly: GCA_017312745.1. Classification (NCBI taxonomy): domain Eukaryota; kingdom Metazoa; phylum Arthropoda; class Insecta; order Orthoptera; family Gryllidae; genus Gryllus; species Gryllus bimaculatus. The sequence goes on from BOPP01000054.1 coordinate 6,242,468, forward strand.
GGAGCGCTGCGTGACCTTGTGTGGCGAACTGTGACATTCAAAATATCCATTAAACACTAGTCGCAAAAAAATTAGAATTACTCAAAAAATGCTTATTTAACATATGACAATATGAATGTCATTGGATTGGTCTTTTTACGCTCGTCATGATGGACTGAAAAAAATATGTTTAGTTCCATTTGAAACAACCAAGTTACCTCGAATATCTAGTAAAATAACAGTGATAAAATATAAATAATACACGTGTGAATTAGCCTCATTCCCTCATGCACGTCCGTGAAAACTGCATTGCAATAACTTCAACCGTTTAAAAGTTATAGGCGATGCTAAAGTTTGGTGACTCACCGTGTATGATATTTCTGGTCACGCTCTCCACGTACGGCCTCAATTCTCAGTTACGCTCAATACATTCCTTCCGAGAGACGGAAGACCATAACACATGGGGCACGAATCGCGAGCGATCTTCCCTATCTCATTCTTACCTACCCCTCGGAAGATTGATTGATTGATTGATTGGTGAATCCGGTCGCGTCGACGCCTAGGGTCATTAGTCCCGTGAGTGTAGTTCATGATTTGCTCAAGAGGTGGCGGGGCTCTTGCCTGGTAGATACTGAGATCCGACGCCGACCTACCACAGGCTACAGGGTTTTCCCGCGGTCAGGTATCTCCCACCAATGGGGAACCGCCCCAGCCGCGACAACCTCTAAGCTCCCGACCGGTTTCCCTGTCTCCTTGCATGTGCGGTAGTATAGTGTATGTAAGTGTAAATGTGTGTAAGCAAGGAATGAGGATAGAACAAAAAGGGGAAGGAAACATCGCGTGCGGTCCGTGGCCCGTTTGTTAGAGTACTGCTCCGGCATTAGCCTGGTGTTGATCGGAGAAACCACGAAAAACTACCGATCAAAGAGGCCAGCAGCTAGAATTCTCCTACAAACAGCAGGTGAATCTATTAGCTAATTTTGAAAATCCTTTGGGAGTGGAACCCCCAGGACCTGCCGGTCAGAGGAACTACAGTTCATGCCCTGAGCCACATCTCACGGAATAAACAATAACATTGCGCTCAATATTATTGTCTTCTATTATATATGGTAAACTTTGGTTTGTTTTTGCTTGTTGATAATTTTGTATTACTCTAGTTTATACTCGTACTAGTTTTCCGTGCGCTCTGTAAATTGCTTCGTGATGAAAAAGTTCTTGAACACGAACGTTTCTGCTGTTCATGTCCTTGTAGATACCACGATCAAAACTGCCGTTTCTAGAACGCTCATTTAAGATAGCGGTTGGTCGTCTAAACGTTTCCGGCTCAGGCACAAAACAAGTGTTTTTAAATTAGCCTTATTAGACCATGAATACCTTAAATTTACATTCAATAAGTCTACATAGACCCACAATACAAGCAGAGCTGCTTCCCAAACCCAATGCTCAACAACTCTCCACATCACCTTCCTGTGCATAATTTAAATTATTATTATTATTTTAATTATTATCATCATCACTATTATCAATATACAAATCTGAATACCTGCCAGTTGGTAAAAATTAAATAGAAGATCTTCTGGAAAATGGAAGAAAATGTAAACAAATATAAATATCTTGGTGTACTTTTTAACAATAAGGGAAATAGCCAAGACAAAATTGAGGGACGAATAAGCTTGGGGAGAAACGTGACACGAAGTATAAACTCTGTCTTATGAAACAAAACCATCACTAACACTACTAAAATACGTCTTTACTCCTCGCTAGCTAAGAGTGTTACAACATACGGTTCAGAAGTTTGGGAGATTGATAAAAGAACAAAAGGGAAGCTGCTGGCCCTTGAAATGGACTTCTGGCGTAGAATTTGCTGTTATAGCAGACGTGACAGAATCAGGAACGACGACATAAGAAAGAAAATGGATGTAAAGAAATCTATCCTTGACGAAATAGAGAAAAAACAAATCGTCTGGTACGGTCATGTTATGCGATGAATTTCATTCAAAACGGGATAGTTTCGTACATGACGGAGAGTCAAACATTCACTCACCTATTTTCTAGTGACTTTGCGCAATATTCTAGCATGGATTGCACTAATGGCATACATTAATAAATCACTAAATGATTTTACTATTTGCTTTAATTCGTTTTTTTATCTCACGGTACTTTGCTTCAAAATGTGCCTCATAATATTTCAAATGTGTTAATGAGTAATAATATGATTTGCGTCTTAAAAGTTCGGACATCTGTAGAAAGCGCTTTGCGTAGTTTCCTACTTTCATCGCAGTATATTTCTCATCGGAATGCTTGGTGGAACAAAGTCTCACCAATAAATCTCCGGAGATCGTTTATGTACCGCAAAGACAAACTCAACATCCTCAACTTCAAAACGTTTTAGGTTCGAACCTACGACAGTCTGTTCACAGAGCTTCTTCTGACGTAAGCCACAGTAGTTGGTAATAATTAGAATTTATTTTTGCAATTAGAGCGGTATAGAGCAAAGAAGGGATGCTGTTGGGATTTATGGGGAAATGAGACCGAGCCCATTATTTGTGTCGTAACGCCCGTGTGTCATTCAATAAAAAATAAAAAGAAACGTTAAAGACGTTTGCACTTTTCACAAAACGTCTTTTTATTAGAAAAATGCATAAAAATAGAAATTATATTCTCCTAGAAAACTGTCACTCATTTCAATCTTAAGCTACAATTTATTTGCTTCATTTGTTCGTAACGGACGGCGGCCTGTTAAATCCCTTAATGGACATCGTTTTACGTAAATGTGTACATGTAAACACGTAAACGAGTTTTTTCGGTCCACTCTTTGGTTGAGTTATGTTGATATAACAATATACTATTACGAAAAGGTTATTTATGAAAATAACGGTAAAAGTGATATTTTATTTTTTACATTATTTTCTAAGAGACAAATGAAATAACTTTTACCACGTGCCATACACTATTTTTTTAAGTCAGTCACACTGTTTTCATTTTATTTTTTTATTCAAGAATAAAAATCACTCAATGATACTTTACGGTCTGTAGAAGCGAATGTGGTAATAATAAATTTTGTTTTCATTGTTGAAGTCACAGCTTTATCTGAACACTTAAACATCCTCACTTTTAGCACCAGCGCTAAAAATAGACTTTTTAGCACGTTACACGTGACCTGCTTGAATCGCTTTTACTAATGGCTGCCTGATAAAATTATTTTTCTGGGGACAAAATAGAATAGAGTTGGAACTCTTTCTTTTAAATCACGTGTCACATGTATTAACAGTTTTCAGAGTATAAATTCTTTTGTTGCTCCGTGTCTTATAACACGCAGCATTAATTCGCTATCTTTAACGCTTTTGCCAAATAAGCCGTTTATAGAACCAAAGTACACATTATGGACGGACTTATAACCCCACTATCTGGAGAGTTTAACTGTAATATCCCTCAGCAATCGGTAACAGTTATTACCAAAAAAGTATCGCAAGATACGAGATTTTCATCCTGAATGAGTATTGTAATAAGATGTTACGACACGCACATACATTGAATACATTTTGAAAATATTCCAATGTTGAACAATTTTTGTTTAAATTTGACTCGTTGTCCTGGAAAGATAAAACAATCGAATGTTGATAGACGTTGGACGGGATTTGTATTATAACTACTATTATTGCGAAATTGATCTTAGTCTCGTTAAGTTGACTTTCGATAACCAAAGTGAATAAAAAGTTTACTGTTGACAGCATTCAATCCCGTTGAACTCCCTTTTTCGAAAAACGTGTCACGTTCTGTATAGGACGTTTTCGGAATGAAACTTTTTTATTCAATTCATCGTTCCATAAAACACACTGCATTATTACGCCGAATACGCCGTTTCTAGAATGGGTTACTGACGAACCTACGAACCTACAAATCGTTACTGGAATACCACACAGAAATCGATAGTTAACACGAAATAACTATCGTACGTCTTAATTCAATACGAGATTTGATACTGTATTGTAATAAGGTAATACAACGTTTCAAACAACGTTTTATCCATTTTGTAAAAATTAGTTTTATAATGTTTCAATATTTTAAAAAAAAATACTCTTTGTCCTGCGAAAGACAAAACAAACTGATGTCGACAGAAGTTAATAGGAGGTCATTGATTGTATCACTTGTATTTTAACTATTATTTTATTACGACATTGATCTTGGTTAATTGAGACTTCAGATAACCAAAGTGGATAAACAGATTTTACCGCCGACAAACTACAACCCAGCTGAACTCCCTCTTTCCAACCACGTGTCACGCATTGTATCGGCGGTTTTCAGAGCACACGTTCTCCTATTCTATTCACCATTCCGCATAACACGGCCGGCATTGTGCCCGCTGAATACACGTCCCTGGACTTAACAGCGGCCGGGAGGCGGCAATTACGAAGCGGCCCGCCGCGCCGGCGGAGCGAAGCGGGGCTCGCCCTGTCCGTTGGCGGGCGACAATGCGGCGATGGTGTGACGGTTAGCGTACCGGACTGTTATACCCAAGCTCGCGGGTTCAAACCCGATCGAAGCCGTGGATTTTTCGGGCGACAAAATCCTTCGTACGCCTTCCTTCGGAGGGGAAGTAAAGCCGGCTGTCCCATGTTAGTAGATTTACTTGCATGTAAAAGATCCTCAAGCCTTAATGACGTAGCCTCTGAGCTAAATTCAAATCGCGTGTTTCTCGCCCAAGAAATACCTCCTTTCTATGCTAGTTGATGAAAGGAGCGTAGCGAAATTTGCGTGGTCAGACGGAAGAGCGGGCCTGATGGCCTGAGTCTCGCCACGTAAAATAAGGCAAATTCAATTCAATTCAATGCCGCTTCAGGCGGAAGCAGCGCGTGCGGTGGGTGCAGCGGCGGTGCGGTGGCGCACTCGCAGCTTCCGACGGCGCCCTGCTTTCACTATTGGGCTGCTTGCAACGTGCCCGAAAATACGGGGAAAATCTGGCGTTGGTCGGCTCACGAGCTGGGCCCGATGGCCTCGAAATACTCCGCACGTTGCATCGTAGTTCATAGAGTGATGTGAGTTGTTAATGTAGTAGATGTCGATATTTTTCGTTCAGATGTTGAAGATGTTCATGTTGATGTTGGTCATATTGATATCGAAGTTGTTGATGATGTAAAAGTGCTAAAAATTAAAAAGATATTCCATTTATTTGCAAGGGCGTCGTGTAGACTAGTTTAATGTAATTACAACTATTATTATTATTATTATTATTATTATTATTATTATTATTATTATTATTATTATTAATCATAATTGTACGTCTTTGAGCCTTTCTAATATCAATTTCTTAATATAGTCCATTCTTAAAATATGTTCAGTCCAATTGCCATTCCTGCGTTTTCTTTCTCTCTTTATTCTCTCTTCCCAAATCCTACTAAAAAAGTCTTCATTCTCAATTCTATCTTTCTAATCAATGATCTCCTTACATAACCTCATTTTAAAGCCATCCATTAATAAACATTTTTAAAACAAATATTCTTTGTGTGATTAAGCTAGATGTATCTTGGAGAAGGTTTGCAGATCGTACGGAAATGCGGCCGAATAGACAAATACTTCTTCCTAAAACTTGCATTTTCTTCGAACTTTGGAAATGGGTTTAATGTGTATAATTCCAATGCTTTCTTGATGTTACGTAACGTGGTGAAAGGAAAACAAAAAAGTGTGAAGATCAACACACAAAAATACACACATCAATTTTAGATTATATGTCGACACTCGTACGAATTTAAAAACGAAAAATGCCTTGCAAATGAGTTCATGAATCCACGTATCCTCAGTGGTTGGATTTGGGAACCCTTCTATTGACTTCTGCACACTTTCTCAACATTAGGGACACATTTTCATTGCAAATGAGAGAGAGATCGGCTCTGCCCAATTCAGGAGCACTCTATCAATGACCCTTAAACTTTGGGTTGGAATTCTAGAATTTAGCCGCAGAAAACATATTTGACTTTTTCATTACTGCAGTACGCGATCAACCACAGAGCATCCTAATTACCGTGAAATCTCATGCACTCGAAACAAACATGCTCACTTTCGATTACGAAAGTATGTTTCCTATTCATGTTCGTAAGTCGTATATTGTGTATGTATGTTTTGCATAGCTATTTACTTGAAACGGTAAATGTTTGTATGAACATTTTGGTGACCCAAAATTGTTTTTAGGAAAAATTTACAAAGTACTTTGTTTTTGTCGTATTCGTGAAATGAGATACATGTACAAAAACGTTCAAATAGAGTAGAATACGTACGAGTTTTAAAGTTATTTCCGGCTTAATAGACACAAATCAGACTACCAGTGGCTGAATGCTCACGATAGGCGACAGAGGGGCAAGACTTGCCAAATTATATCAGGCGCACAATATGCTCATTTTTAAAAAGCATATAAAATGTAAACTATTCCTTTCAAGTTTTCTTCTCAGTTGTTGCCATAATTTTTTTATATGTTAATTCCCTTCAATCTCTGGAGCATTCTTAACATTTACATTCGATCTATTGTCGAAATAGTATTTTTTCGGAATTATTGTCTAATTAATAAATAAATCAAAACATTTCTATTATCCTTTGACAAAGTCTTTCAAGTCGTAATATGTTGCGTGTATAATTAAAGCGAAAATGACATTGTAATGGAACTAGTTTTTTTATGCTCAAATCTGGCGGATTGTCTTGAATATCCTAAAGATAAATATATTTGTCTTCGCCATTCAATAGTGTTTTAACCAAGTTAATCACATTTTCACTATTGTGTTAACGAAAACGGTATCCCTCGGCAGTTGAGAAAAATAATATATTTTCTTCATTAGAATAATGTGTTCGTATTCTCTAATATGTTAGAGAAATATAATACGTTTATTACAATCTAATGTCACATCATATAAATTGCACTGCATTTAAAGAGAAGAAGAAACAAAATGAATCGCCTAATCATTGAAGTTATCTGATTTTTCAACAATGCTCGTTGCAATCACTCGTAATTCATGTAAAATGGTGGGGGTAGGTATTACTCGCGCGATTTTTCTTGAACGATGACCGTGCTTCCCCCTCTTTGGCACAATAAACAGTAGAAGACAAAAGCTCGCAGCGTGCACTGATGACATTCCAAACACAACTTTTCCAAACACATCTTCAATGGCGCGAAATAGAAACAATTTTCTATTGAAGACGAGAACTTATATCGGTCATTTTCTCCAAAAATCTAAAGAAATGACCAAAGCAGGTAAAGATCTATTACAGGAGATACCTCGAACACCTGAGAAAGTTAGAACGCAAATTATTGAGAACGTTGCGAAGGCATGACTGATTCTCCAGAGATTGGCATTACTTTATTATATCTAGTGGCCAATTTCGTAACTAATACCCCCTCTCTACCCACATTTCTTCAATCCATCGTTCAAGAAAAGTTTCGCGGGTAATATTCCAGAGTTCAAGAAAACGTGTGGGGGTAATATCACTACTTCACATGACCATTTAACAAGCTTCTATTGATGAGCTGGTTTACATCCTCCCATAAAGATCATTCCCACTTGTCTGAAAGTAGAGTTACCCTACGTCCTTTTTTTGCTCGGTCATGTCCTCTTTTTGAAGTAAGAAAAAAACTATCCGGATTGATTTTACAAGAAAGGACGAAATGTCCTTTTAGAATTGGAAAGGAGTACCACTTTTAAATGAAAACTGGATGTGCGATGTATGAAAGATATTCGTACGCTTGTTTCGAGTTTGAGTCCCAGATTTCATAACATTTCATTGCTGTATAAATAAATGACATTGAACTTCAACTATCTCGCCTATGTAACAATCGCACAAATCTATAGATCAACTACATCTACATTTACGTCCTTTTCTCCATGAAATGTCGCAGTGCTGCCATCAGCTGGTACAACATATTGTACAGTGTATTGCATTACGGTACTTGTATATTCTGTGCTACGTGATGTTAATATTGTTCTGCTGGCCTGCAGAGTTAATAGTGCTCTTTGATGTTTATATTTTGAGCAGGATGCCAAAACGAAAAACCTTGTTTAATGACATACTTAAAAGTTCAAAGCTGTTGTTGCAATGTTCAAAGCAAAGGAAATTTTTAATTGTTGAGGGAGATTTCAACATTCACCAAATACGTCTGGTATAAAAGTGGAAAGGACTGATGATGTTGAAGTAGGTCTCTTGAGTGATTATGAAAGTGATGACAACGATTGAAGTACTATTTATTTTGCCGGTAGAAAGTCTTTGTGTCTTAAAGAAAAATTAAGTATTATACTAAAACATTTTATACAAAGAGTATTATTTTTTTATAAGAAATGTACTCTTTTTTTCATAATGGAATTATGGTAACACAATCTGAAAGACTGAAGCAGTACTGTGAGCAAGCGAATGCCAAACCCAGGCTCGTACAAAATTGCACGGTATCGTAGGGGGGAGGAATTCGACGAACTACAAGAAAGTATGTGCGACGTTGCAACATCGCTGATTTTTGTCGATTGAAAAATCAATTCCTCGGTTCGTCCAGAAAGAGCGGCGACGGCTGCTTCGGTGATTTCCTGACGATGGCGAGGGAGAGGGAAACTTTCCCCAGGAGGGTCATAAGGTGCGTGCCGCTGGAAGCGGCACGGATTTCTGTGGGGCGGAGACATCGCTGTAGCAATGGGGAAGAAGACTCGGCATCGACTGTGAGTTCTTTCTCAGGCGCCGTCGACCGTCTAGGAAGTGCCTGGAGTCTGTGATGACAATTTAACAGCTGTCGTTCGCAACTCGGGTGCGCCAGCGAGCTGGGTTTCCATCGGCGGACACTGCAATGATTCAAATGGTTCTCACGGAAGGCAAATCCTGCATTATAGTAACAATGCTGAGGCTAGACAATTTTGGACCCAACGGCAATGCTGATACATAGCCCCCCCCCCCCCGGAAAAATTAAAAATATGAAAGTTGTATCAAGAAACTATGAGTTATTTTATTTCAACAAATAAAATTTACGATTCAACTATAAAAAAGTTTTTGAAAATATATTTTAAATAATAATTTTAAGTCAAATAACACAATTTTTTACTTAGTTTCATAGTCAAATAGTTCACTTAGTGGTCAAATAAAACAACTTCCACGGTAAAAAAAATAAAACGCTACAACAGTGTTCAGTTAGTGTTTTTAAATAAAATCACTTGTTAATACATGAAACAATAAATATGAATTTCAGTCAAACTTACTTTAATGTTAATTATTTGATTAATTTCGTATAGTCTTATCTTACTAAGTAATGACTATAATTAAATTTCTAAGGTAAAAAGTAATGGAAAATGTTATGAAATAACAGACTTGGACTTATAAAATTACGATAACGATTTTCTCGAGTTCTAATTTCATTTTCAATTGTTTACTTGTTCCCATCAGTCTCATCATCGGGCACATTGACTTGTGGTGCCCCGGGCATTCACCCGCTCTGCCCATGTCTAGCGCCGACACTGTAGTAATCGCGTTAAGGCAGGTCCACACATTCGGCATTCGCCAAGTTGCGAGCGACAGCTTGCCCAACCCCGAACAGTTGATGTGTTCGGCGAATGATCGCTTTCTTTGATGTGTGCAATAGACCGACACGCGGTGGGTAGGGCGAGCGCCGAATGTTCGTCGCTCGGCAAATAGCAAGCAACCCATCCACACCACTCGGGATTCTGCGTGCGGTCGCTCACTATTCACCGAATACTGAATGTGTACAGCCGAATGTTCCTCGCTCGTCCGAATGAGGTACCGAATGTTGGTCGCTCGGCAAATAGCGAGCAACCCATCCACACTACTAGAGATCGGTCGCTCGCTACTCGCCGAATACAGAATGTGTAGAGCCGCCTTAAGGCTAAATGCACCGAAAAATACTTGTAGGAAAATTCAATAATTCGCAGCACTATCACAGGGGAATTTACTTTACTGATAACGTCTGAATCAATGGTCCTATTTTCGATTTGTAAACGGCATTTGACACCTTTTTAATATAGAATTTACGCTACGATGACCTTTTCCCAAAAATCTCGCAAAAACGCGAATTTGAAATTACTTCTCAAACTTCCGAGAACAAATTTAAAAATGTGGCTGTATAGCGCGATGGCGACATGCTTCCTGAATCCAACGCCGTGACAATCATGCCAATCGGACGAATAGGAGCGTCGTAAAGTGAAATTTACGAAAACACCTCGCCCCACCTTCCCCTTCTGCCCCGTTGCGTCACCCACCCGCCCGTTGTGGGCCCTCTGTCAGCGCGGTGGCACGGCCAGGCCCGGCGTCAATTACAGTTGCACACAAATAAATATATTCCAAAACTTTAATGAACCACATATTTAAATATTACTGTCATCTTTCGTACATACGAGCCAGAAAACTAAGAATTCGCCAAAGTATACAGTGTAAGTATCAGCATATTGACGTGTTTTGCAAATTTGCCGCCGCAAACGCGAACAGTCGAGGAAATAGTTATCTGCTTTGACAACATTGTATGAGGTTCAATATCACTTCATCTAATACAGAATGTTTCTTGTTCTGAGAAGACATGAACTCAATGATTGAGTGACATGTTGTTTGCTTCTTGTTCGTAACACAAGTGTATTAGCGTTTTTCATTTTATTTTGTTTGTGACTTGTAGTGGAACGGTATGGCTTCTGTTCGTAGTAAAGACCAAACAATACACAGTTAAGGTAGGGAAAATATTACGGTCTTGTTATAAGAAATGTGACAAAGAAAAAGAATTCGGGCGTTCTTCAACACACGCTGCATAACAGCAATTTTCGGGTAGTAAACTATACTGAATATCTGTTTCGAACTGTGACATCAATTAAAAAAGAAGGATTTTGAAGCCTGTGGGGCAGCCTTAAGTACTCCCGGAGAAAAGCCCATATTGTGAAGATTACAAAAATTACACATTTATGACATCCACTTATTGCTTATTTGTTTCCTTATTCTCGGACGATGTTTTAATTCTTGCCAATGCGATACTTGGCTTAATATATTTGGGACAGCTAGTAGTTTCATATTTAGGCGGGGGGGGGGCAACTTTCAAGAACATTGAGCGCATTCCTCAGCCTCGCAATCGATGTCAGCTCCCAACAATAAGAATGAGGTGGCTCGTAAATGAACAGACGCATAGACATGTGGACATGGAGCAGGAAGTGTAAAGCGGAGAAAAAAGTGGAGATGGAGCAGGAAGTGTAAGCGAGCCCATCAGTGAACTTGGTGTGAGCATCCTCCACGTTGTCTATTTGCGAACCACTGTCCCAGTGGCATATTGGACTTGGAAATCCGAGCCCCTCCCCCACGGCCACTTTACGGCGAGTCCAGGCTCGTTCGTGCCCCAGTCCCTGATCTAGTCCTTTGCGGCAGGTGGCGATGAAAGAACAACCGCCCGATGCATTTGGAGCAACAACCTGCTCAATAGTTTTTGCAATCGACAAACTGAACTCAGACCTTCAGAGGAGATTTTCTCCGTGAAATATAAAGAAGTTTCACAAAATCTTGGAAACACAGACATCAAGTCAAGATTCGATGGATTATATTGTACGCTATAAGCCAATACTATAGTGTACAATACTTTGGTTTTTACTCCAAACGCGTGCCTATAATATTATTATTATTATTTATTATTATTATTATTAGTATTATTATTATTATTATATTATTATTATTATTATTATTATTATTATTTTATTATTATTATTATTATATTATTAATAATATAATAATAATTAATAATAATAATATGTACAACGGAGTCTTATACTTCTTTCTATTCAAACATTATATTCTCTGCAAGATAGCAAATGACCAGACGAAAGTCAGAAAAACTCTACGAGGATTCCAGCCCACACCAAACCAAGATAAAGAAAAGTTCATTCAAGGAAAAAAGCGAAGAAGCTAGAAGAACATAACAACAAATGGAGATCGTAAGAAAATTTCCAGATCATCCGAAATATGACCTCGGACTGTAAACCAACAATGGCGAATGTTAAGAAGAGAGAACGACAAAATAAATACAACAGAAGAAGAGATCACGAAAAGATGGAAGAATCGAAGAAGTTATATGATAAGGGCTTACAAATAAAGTAGTGTATAAATATAGATGATTACGAATAAGAATCTCAGATCGAAGAAATTAATTGGGCGACAAAACAACTGAAAAATGGGACGTCCCGGCTGTAGATAATATTCCAATCGAACTATTTCAAAGATACAGGGGAAGAAATCTTGGCGAAACTAACACAATTATGCAATGTGAGCTTGAAAATAAAACACAGCCGAGATTGAGCAAATAACAACACAATTGCATGAATATCGTGTGATTCAGTCAATCGGCAAAAGTCATCCCTCGGAAAAGAAAAAAAAGATTTTAAAAAATATTGTTACTGTAAGCATATACTTTAAGATTTTTAAAAAATAATTCACATTGAAAGAAAACCTCATTTTCTATCTACTCTGGAATGTTGTGTAGATTGCATTTTCGTAAGCGTTAGAGTAAAGCATATCCTAAGATCATACTCCACAGAAAAAGATTCCTTCGTTTTTAAATTCGTTTGAATGTTCCATATAATTTATATCATTGTGTCCGATATGTTAGAAAGTCACGTATAACTGGTTTTGCGTGTGCAATTTCTACAGATAACCTTTCTAGAAAATGCACTTTTTATAAAACAAAGAAGATGGAAGGGAAAACACGCTCCCAAATGCAAGCAAACATCTAGAGTTATCCAATTGCACCATTACCCTTTATTCATTTACGTAGTCTGTATGAAATGACTCACCAGGAATTATTTTTCCCTTCAAAATTATACAAATATAACAAATTTATTTATATTCAAATTCACTTACCAAGTACGCTGGGGATAAGTCATGATTCATACTACCTTATTCCGATACTTGTTACGGCGTTGGAGTCAGGATACAGCTCACCAGACCGCTATTTTATCACTTTTTTAAAATTTTAAGTCGTAGGCTTCCTCGGCCAGAATCATGTGCATGATCTTGCGCTGTCCGGGTGACGCTTCGTCGGAAGACTGTTGCCGACGTTTCGACATCTTGTCATGGTCTTACCACGTCCATACCATCTTATGTATGGGCATACCAGCCCTGAGGAAAGACCACGACAAAATGGTCGAAACGTCGGCAAAACAGCCTTCGACGCGACGTCACCCGGACAGCCAAGATATTGCATTTTTTCTAATTTGTCCGAAAGTGCGAAAACATTTTAAAGTTAGCTTCGACTATTTTACTTGCGGAAAAGAGATTCACCAGATGAACTCTTTGAAGCAGATCATGAGAGGTCTGAGATCAAAAGTTCGAGGTTGTAAATAAAAGGAACTTCGTGCGTATACTCCGCTCATTTTTTTACGGTATTTGACACGGAAGATCTTAGACCAAGGTGAGTGATAAACAGAAGACCTTAGAAGTAAAATATACCTAAAATAAGATGTGAGGAGACGGAATAATGCGGAATATTTACACAATAGTTTCCTTTTTTTAAAAAAAGTAGTAAAAATCGGAATCAATATTTTGAGTATTGCATCAAAAAATTTTAAAATGGTATTCGAAGGAAGACGGAAATATGTGAAAAAGATAGTTATGTACTGCTATTACAGACCGTTTACCTCGGTCTGTAATAGTTGTATAGAATCTCTAGTTTGATATCGTGGAAAAATAGATTAGATGCCAAAGTGACGAACGCATAAACCGAGTGTGTGGCTCTGCATGTCCCGAAAGTACCGCCTCCTCGTCCGTCCGCCTCCGTCGTCGGGTGGCGGGCGCAACG
>BOPP01000054.1:6260875-6274694 GCA_017312745.1 Gryllus bimaculatus
CACCAGGATTTCTGCGTCATCGGTATATTGTAGAGTTCCATGGTTTATCTTTCTACAATCTTGATATTCCTCTTTGTACGATTTGATCTCGTAATGTAAAGGATGAAATTACGTTACATATTTCTAAATAATTATTACAGTTTTCATTTTCGATCCATTACAGGCAAATAACTCTCACACACACTCTCTCTCACACAAACACACATTGAGATTTTCGTATAGAAACAAAATATTCCTATATTTTTAGTTCAGTTATAATTGAATAGTTATATGACACGGTCAGTACACGGAGCAAACGGTTGGGAAGTGCAGGTGTTGCGGTTCAAGTGCCCGAGAGCGGGCGTTAGTCTGGGTGCAGCTCTCGGAATGCACCTAGCAAGCGGAATTCGTTGTACAAGGCCAAAACAAATTAACGAATGCTTTTGCGACCGGCCATTTTCCAGCGCAGGAGGCACTGTCACGTGAACTAGCGGTATATAAGTTAGCGGCGAAAATCGCTTGGCGGGATTCGATAACGAATGAAATCTTCGTGCTGATGCTTATTTGTCCACCCATATGGTTGTGCTCGCAAGCCCCGACTATGCAAGTTGTCTCTCTCGCCATAGGACTACAGACCAGAAGCGCGACGCGAAATAAGATGAAAATTAATTGTTCAAGCAATCAATTGCAAAATACTATCTTTCTTACTTCAGGGAGTGAAGGGAGGAATGACTTCGATAAATGGGACTGACACGCATTCTAAAGCAAGCGTTTATGTGTAGAACGCGAGGTACAAAACACAGAGGCAGATCGTTATAAATGAAATTGGTAGAAGTCAGAACAGGTCATGAACCCATTATTGGAGTAGAGGAGAAGAAGATGATCATAAGGGTGTCAACTCTGTTATTTGTTAATACAAGCATAACTGCGTCATCGCAGGCTAGTACTCATAAATCTAAAAAAGGATACTGTTATTTTTTAATTGCTGAATTATTTGCAGAGCTAAAAATTAATCTTGGGCGTAGCACCGCTTTAACCGCCGGGCCTGGCCGTGCCACCGCGCTGACAGAGGGCCCACAACGGGCGGGTGGGTGACGCAACGGCGCAGAAGAGGAAGTAGGGGGAGGCGTGGTGTTTTCGTAAATTTCACTTTACGACGCTCCTATTCGTCCGATCTGCATGATTGTCACGGCGTTGGATTCAGAAAGCATGTCGCCATCGCGCTATAAGGTCACATTTTTAAATTTGTTCTCGGTAGTTTGAGAACTAATTTCAAATTCGTGTTTTTGTTAGATTTTTGGAAAAAAGTCATCGAAGCGTAAATTCTATTTTAAAAAGGCGTCATATGCCGTTTACAGATCGAAAATCGGACCATATATTCAGACGTTATCGGTAAAGTAAATTTTACTTATTTTGGTGCTGCCACGTGGTGGCTACAAATTGTACTAGTGTCGGGACATTTAGCCTTAACCTGAGTGTGTCCGTCCAGCCGTACATCCTCGTGGTTAGATCCCTTCAGGACCTTCGTTTGAGGTCTCATTCGAAACCTCACGGTCTGCTGGGGGAATGTGGTTATTTTATTTCGAATCCTTCGAGAACATTATTGTATAACATTGTTTTTCTCGGTTTTTGCCGTATTTGTAGTTGACTTTGTGTCGGGTTTCAACGAAGATACATGTCAAATCATGTTTCGTCGTAATTTAAGAATTTTCTTACAAGTTTGCATGTGTCCAAGATAATAGATGTTTGCATAAATTTGAAAGTATTTTTGGATGATTGAATAAGTTCCAATTTGTAATGGCTGCTGGTTAGTATCCCTAGTGCTTTGCCTAGACGCCCTAGTGCTTTGACTTCTGCTGCCGAATTTCTGAGTACTTATTTTTTCTGCTTGTGCTGTTTGACAATTCGCTGGTGGTGGAACAGTGATGTCAATCTGGTAGCCAATCTTTCGCCGTTTGTCTGCGAAAGTTATGTCGGATCTCTTGTGATAAATGGTTTTTTCTGTGATAATTTCTCTGTCATTGTACAACTTGTAGTTTGAATTTTCAAGTACTGTATGGGGAACATATGAATGGCTGAAAACCAGAACGTTATAAGTGTCATTTTCTACATTTTGAGAAAAAACTTGTTTATTTTATGCTATATTTCAGTGGCAATGTATTTTCGTGGTTTTAATGAACAATTGAAGTGCTCTGGTTTTAATGATGAAACAAAGCACTACGATTTTACAATATTATTGACTTAAATAAACGGATTTCTCTGAATTTATAAAATTTCACTTATATCGTTCCGGTTTACACCCATTCATATTTGTAATATGGACATGTCATTTGTTGTAGTTTGGATATCGCCGCCATTTTCTGGTGAATAATATTTTAAACGTGATTGTGCCTATCGATATAATATGTGTGGGCCCTGATGCGACGTGCTGTATGCTCTCATTTGCTATATTGCATTTTCTACATTTGTCATCTATTGTTCAAGGATATGTTTTCTGTAAATTATTATTATGATTATTATTATTTATGTATTTAAAAAAGTTAAGTGGTAGGTAGGGACAGAAGGAATAGTATTAATGGTATATCAGTGAGAGGCATATTGAATCTTGGGAATGGCGAGATGAAATTATAAAAATGAGAAGCATGAGAAGAAATAACCAGTGTGTCTCCTTCCGGTCCACAGTTTCCTGGCAGGAGAGGAGTCATTCCACACGTCTCGTACAGCTGATGGGAAACCTGCCACAATTTGTTTATCCAATCTACTTAAAAAAATAAAATATGATTCTATTTTTAATTATTGTACAGCATCTGATTAAGAATCGATTTTTCAGACACAACGTGTATTGTTTTATAACACATTGGAGGGGATTTTAGAAACATAAAATATTAATAAAAAATGGAAAATTGTCTTGGGTAGGGGACGTGCCCGTAAGGAAATAAAGCAGATATTAAATTAGTATTGTAAGGAGTAAACGAGAAGCGAGTACTATTAAATACCATTATAAATTCAAGAAATAATTAACTTAGAGTAAACAATTCTCAAACAAGTATCACAAATCTCTGCACCACCAATAATAATGCCGTACACTGATGTTTCAAATAAGTATTAGAAAATACCGTAAGCTCAAGAGGAAGAAATGGTTTTCAAAACGCGCCTTATTCGGACGTTGTCTCCTTCGGATTTCCCGAATTGCTAATCCCCGGTTGCACCACTTGCCACTTTCCGTGGCATCAGTAACACCGTTCCGACTGCACGGTTACCAACTTTACAATGGCAATTTCCCGTCCAACGCACCGTCGCGCCGCTTTCGCTGTTCAATCGGGTCAGCCGCGCCACCGCCGGCGGCACAACAGACGTGAAATTACGCTTCTCATCTCATCTCATCTGGGATTTCAGAAGCACTTCCGGGATACGGAATTCGTTCGTCACTTTTCCCTCCAGCCACAGCGGCATGTAGGTTGGTCGACGATCGTCCAGAACTCGAGTTTGCGATTTGAATGCCGACTGAGTGGTAAATTCTGAGCCCCATGGATGATTGAGGTACGATGTAAAGAACCCTGGCTGAATGCCCATCAAAATTAAATCTTACATTTCCCGATATAATCAGAACCCATAAAATGATGATGATAATGTTAATGATAATGACAATGATAATGACAATGATAATAATAATGATAATGATAATAATAATAATAATAATAATAATAATAATAACAACAACTTTATTTGAACAGAAATCAAGAACTTATGCAAAACATCGTAATTCAGAAAGAATATGCATTACAATCAGAACTAAAAAACTCTGTGTGCGTTTAAGTATTCACTAATAAACAAATATCACACAATATAATCAATATCTAAGAACCATAATGACGACAAGAATAAAAGCCAAAAGTGTACTGAATAGAATAATAATATAGAATACGTAAAATTAAAAACATCTTTAATCACACACAAAATTTT
Source organism: Gryllus bimaculatus (assembly GCA_017312745.1). Classification (NCBI taxonomy): domain Eukaryota; kingdom Metazoa; phylum Arthropoda; class Insecta; order Orthoptera; family Gryllidae; genus Gryllus; species Gryllus bimaculatus. The sequence continues at coordinate 6,264,818 of BOPP01000054.1, forward strand.
AAAAAAACAACAACATATATTTGGAATTACATACCATTGCTTCTTACAAAAATGTAATTATACGTAAGTCACGTGTCCAGTAATAAAATAAGATCTCCTTCCATTACTTACACACTGTTTCAAACAAATATAAAACACCATTTAATAAATCATTTTAAGAAAATCAAATTAAAATACAGTTAAATGGTCAAAGCTCAAATTCCAATAATCTTCAGAAAGTTGGTTGCACAAATGAAGGTGCCGAATAACAAAATGAGGAGGCGAATAAAGTTTTGAATAAATAAAGAAAGAATAAATAAATACGTTGATGAATCGACAATTACCTTGACGGTCTAGTGCTAAATTACTTTCTAGCATAGCACTCAATAATGTTATGATATTATGAAAATAAATTGGTTTGTGAGTTTTCGTCACTTTGACTACATGGAGATGAAACCACATTCTTTCCTGAATGGTCAGCCAACCTGACCAACGCAGCACTCGTTTCTGAGACCTGTATAGCTTTAAAGGGACTTCTAAAGTATTTGAATCACTATCAGTAGATAAGTTGTCACAATCACTCTCAGTTACGTCATTTTCTGAGCCACTGAATTCAAGATCAAACTCTCTATCACTCTCCATAACGAAATAACAAAATAATAAGCGAATGTTAACATCAAATACTATTATTTCACAAGGACGCTGTCTTCTACACTCTGCCTTCTCGACTGCAGCTTACGTTCTCGTCAATATTAGTACAGGAAGTACCTCAATAATATTAGACATTGCATTTGCATACTCTCTAGCGGGCTCCTCTAGAACTAGCTGTAGTGAGCGAGTATTTTCGGGCTATAACGTAGATAACCGCACTTTGAAGAACACTGTGTCTTCACACTCTGCCTTCTTGACTGCAGCTTACGTTCTCGTCAATATATTCGAATATATTCGGCCTTTTCAATTTTTGACAAAATTTAAACCCTCAGTATACCAGGGCGTTTTACGTTAAGGGGTTAAGAAGAAATATTGATCTCAGTATTCAAATTAATATTTTTTTTTATTCCAGGAATCTCTAGTATTTTGTATATACCTTGAGAGTTTATGCTGCTTGTACAGAATGTCGTATGGCCTTTTAGATTTAGATTTAGATTTATTCAGTCAAAAAACAGTAAAAATTGTATGTGACGTAGGAGGAAAATATTATCTGCGCACGTTTTCTTGAGTTCCAGAATCCCTTCTCGTCATTTTATCTATAAATAGTTGAAAGATGAGTAAAAGTTTAACATAAATAAATAAAATTGAATTTTAAAAATTGCAAGATTATCAATATTTGAAAAATAGTAATTGTCGTTTCTGAGTTATAGAAAAGTTATTTGCATCGGTACACGAATTGCAAGTATGCTTTTTCTACATTGCTAACAAAACAGCAACTCGCCCTTACCTCTACTCTTACCATTACAAGCAAAAGGAGAGTTCAACAAAACGTGCGCGTAGTGAAGTTAAATTTACGTCCAGAAGCAAAACAAGGGGCCATCCCAGCATTTGCTCAATTGATCAGGGAAACTGGACAAAAGCCTGATCGAGATGGAGTCACAAAAAATTATACAATACGAATTCATTATATATTACTGTTTTGTGAAAATAAACATTATTTTTCTTTTTGATACTGAGTATAGTCTTTAATTGTATAGAAACAGATATGCAGCAGAAAATATTTTACTTTCAACTTAAATTTGTGAACCGATTTCAATTGTTTAAAGTCATTTGGCAATGCGTTGTAAAGTAAAGTAATTTTGAATACGAGGGATCGCGGAAGCTGAAGTACATGTGTGAACATACAGAAAAACCGAATCCATGAACACGTTGAATGAAAGAAACACCGCTCAGTTCGCTGAGACCATGCACATAACACTGCCAGTCAGCGCCACGACTATTTTTTTACTCACATACAAAGCATATGGGTAAATAGAATGCGCGTATTTAGATAGAAATAAGGTAGTAGAAACAAGGCAAAAATAGGGCAGTTACACGAAGAAAGTCACACGATAATCCGCATCTGCATGTTGACGTAAAATGCGATGTAATTTTGCGTTGGCCAGACTCAGAGATATTTTTTGCTACGTTGAGGTTGAAGGTCGAAGCATTGTTGTTGCCTTGGAAATGTACGAGGGAAGGGATTGAAATTGCTGGTAAGAAGTTCGCGATTTTTTGATACGCTAACTAAACCTTACTACTGTGAAACCCCCTGTGAAAGACCACGCCTCCAAATATTTTTCTTCGAACGCATACCGAAAGCCACATAGAATGCAAATTATACTCCTGTTAACAAACCACCGCCATCCCCAACCGACCAGTCCCTTAATAGCATTTTTCGTAATTTACCCCTCTTAAGAGACCACATTCAGGAAAATGTTAAGTATAGTGCACACCAAATTTTCTTTAGTTAAAATGAAAAGTTGCGACATTTTGAAAAGCACTTCGTCATGTGAGTTAACTTTACTATCGAGTCAGTAGGGCTGCGGGGGGATCTGGGAATAAATAGTGGCCTCTGATGCGGTATCACGACCGCTCGCTCCATTTCAGTTTCATTTGCTTTAATAAGACTGCAGATATGGAACTAGCCTAACGTTTAATTCTTCGAATTAATAGTCTTCCTTAACTTATCGTCGTGGAAGTGCACCTGGTGCAATATCAATGTGGAACTCAGGATTATGGACTCGTCCCGTAAAACGCGCGTGTTAGGAATGCGTTTGGAATACGAGCGCAGCGCTCACCCACTCCCAAAGTCCTTCACGTGAAGGGTTTTTGATTTTTTTTTTTTTTATTGTGACAAGAACCGAGAGAAAAAAGTGGTTTTGACTCTCCTGAGACAAAGTATATGTCGTGCTTATCCAAACGACATTTTTACGACACGAGTAAATGGAGGATCGTCATCAATATACAAGTTTTGGGAGTATTATAACAGAAAATGATTTAAACTTTATTTTTACGTTACAGAAGGACATCTAATCGTATTAATATGCATTTAAAAATATATTGAATAACTCTAAGAAGCAATTTACGACAAAAAGGCAAAATTTAACTTAGTCAAATGTTTTATTTTTCATACTTTGTGCACATATAAAAATTCATAAACATATACACTTAGACACTTTCAATAACAATAGATACAATAGACACTTTCCTAAACAATATACCATTTTGGGTATAAAAATAAAATTCCCCCTGTTAAAACACTACCCCTCTAAATTACAATTTTATTCCAACAGAGGTCGCTTAATGTAGGTTTAACTGTACCTTAACACGAAACATCAGATATTTTATCTCTTCCAATATACACCCTTTTCCACTCGTGTCCCATTTATCCATTTGCTTCAGCCGTTAGACAAAACATACTCGCCAATCGGCTCTCAGAGAGCCGCCGTGTGCTTTACTCTACGCTAATTCTGGCTGAGTCGTGAGAGGGAGGAGACAATTCATGGCGGTGTAATCAGCTCAACGTTCCGGCATTGCGTACAGAGGTTCCATATTTTGGTCCACACGTGGACCAATAGATCCGTGTAGCATTTCGAAACAACGTCGCCGTCTGAGTTTAGCTCAGAGCCAGCATTGTCACTGACTCTGCAGCGTCTCAGATCGAGAGGTCCTAGGCCTGGATACCATTTTCGATACTAGCTACATACCTAGGTCAAGTTCAGTTGCTGTCTGGAGGAGAATTCTGGCGGAGAGCTGCTCTGATCGGTAGTTTTCCATGGTTTCTCTCATCAACACCAGGGAAATATCAGAGCAGCACCCTAACAAACGGCTATAGACCTTGCGCGAACTTTCCTTTCTCTGAAATAATTATATGCGTCGTTTTGCCAATAATATTATAATATAATATTGTTGACAATGACGACGCATATAATTATTTGATTAGAAATGCCAACGATAACGCACCAAAACACCTATATTTCCCTCCTCTTCCTTGTCCTATCTTCGCCCCTTATACACAGGCACACGTACATGCCTTGCACTACCACTGCCAGGAGGCAAGTCGAGAGCTTCGAGTGGGGCGGTGTCCCGCTGGTTGGGGAAAAAACTCGCAAGCCGACGGGTAGGTAGGCACCGGATTTCATCATCCACAGAGGGAAGATTACAGCCACATCCCGTGATAAAAGCATACACTACAATTACGGACCTTACCAGTTGACGCGCCCGCAATCAGGAGACAATCGATCAATCAAAACCGAACTGCTGCCTCCTGCAGATAGAATAAAGCCAATGGATTTTTAGAGATTGTGCGTACAGTTTATTCCGGCTAACCGGTATCCGTTGGGGCGGAGGGAGGGAGCGATTTCAGAATGATGAAATGCCCCGCAAGCCAACGTATAGATCCAGTGGAGTAAACCACTGACACCTTCCAAGATAAAACATTCCTACCCTAACAGCACTAATGACCAGTTGACGTGCCTCCAACCATCAATTAATCAACCAACACATCACCATACATTTGCCCATTTGCTTTACACGTTTGTCAAAAAAAAACTCGCATTCAGGTCAGTCTGGGCCTCTTTCGGGGCCTGACCTTCCAGACCAGATTAGCAACATTTGAAAAACAATTATAGTTTTCATGTTAAAGAAGACGTATTTGCAATAGTAAACGTACTGCAGATTTGATTTTTCTGCATTGCTAACACAATAGTAACTCGCCCTTACCCCTACTCTTACTACTACAAGCAAACGTGCGCATACAGAAGCTACATTTACGTCCAGAAGCAAAACAAGGGGCCACCTCAGCATTTGCTCAATGGATCAGGGAAACTGGACAAACATCTGTTCGAGATGGGGGTCATTGACCCGGAAGATGAAATACATTATTTGTTATAAGCATGTTAAATTGATTCCCTATGATTGAATTTAAGTGATTCCCTATTTTACGTTGGGAGACTCTGGCCATCAGGCCCGCTCTTCCGTGTAACCACGAAAATTTCGCTACGCTCCTTTCACCCACTAGCGGAGATAGGAGAAGCGAGAGGCGAGAAACTGGCGATTTGAATTTTGCTCAGAGGCTTCATTTAGACTTGAGGATATTTACATGCAGTAAATCAACTAAGGTGGGACAGCCGGCGTTATTTCCCCTCCGACGGATTTTTTCGCCCTTAAAATCAGGTTTGAAATCGCAAACGTGAGAGTATCAGTCCGATACGCCAACCGTTACGCAATCGCAGCCGCATATTTTAAACAAATATACAAAACAATGGTAAACTAATTTATTATGTATCACTGTTTTGTTAGGATAAATATTATTATTTTTCTTTTTGATGATCAGTATAGTATCTAATTGTATAGCAACATTTACGCTCCGCCCGCCCCGGTCCCCTCCTCTGCGCCCCCCTTTCACCGCGCCGTGCCGGGTGCGTCGGCCCATCGGACCGGGCCGGGCCGAGGCGGAGCGCGACGGGACGCGTTCGCGAAATTTCGCTTCCCGTGAGGAAACTCGGAAGCTCCATCCAGGAGCGCAACGCCCTCGATGCTCGCTGTAGCTGCGCTTGTTCGATGGCGCGATTCGAGTTCGATTGCGCAAATTGTTTTCCATGAAGAGCGTTGTTTCCTCCGCGATAAAAATTCGGGAGAAGATCTGACCGCGGGGGCGGAGGGGTCCTTGGTTCGAGTCCCGACAGTGGGTTTTCGACACAACACACGTGTCAGCTAAACCGAATTCAGCCGCTGTCCGGAGGAGAATTCTAGCGACCGGCTGTTCTGATCGGTAGTTTTCCGTGGTTTCTCCGATCAACTCCAGGTGAATGCCAAACGGACCATGGACCGCGCGCGATCTTTCCTTCCTCTTCCTTGTCCTATCCTCACCCCTTACTTACATACACTTACACTAACATAAACTACACCACCACACATGCAGGAAGACCGGTCGGGAGTTAAGAGCTCGTCCCGGCTGGGGCGGTGTCCCGCTGGTGGGTGATACCTGGTTAGGGAAAACCCCGCCAGCTGACGGTAGGTCGGCGCTGGATGTTGCCATCCAGCGGGGCAAGATCATCGCCACCTCCAGATGGGGAAACCATGCACTACATTTACGGGACAAGTGACCTTAGCTTGCCGCGCCCGGATTCACTATTAATCAATCAATCGTCATCGAGAGATTTAACCAAAAGCAGAAGCTCGCAAGCCGGATGTAGCAGGCAAATTCCGAAGGGGCATTACTGCCTTTGTGAGTCTTCACTACGGCGCTGGTATGGATAGGTACGGAAGAAGTCCGGCGATTCGTAAATGAGTCATGCTTAATTACTCTTTCTCTGTGGTTTAGTTCTACATGATGTATATTTGTGAGCAGTTGTTTTCCGCAATGAACCATGATATAAACAGCCAAAGAACATTGTCTTGAACCATTAAAATCTGACCTTGATCTTGCAACAGCCAGCATCTTCAAGCCAAGTTTCGATGTAAGTACTTGAACAAGAATAAAAAACAAACATAAAATATTGCAAGATAAAATATAGTACTTTTGTATTAAGGTTAACATTACGAATAATAATTTTGCCCCGTAAAGAGTTTTATGTACGATGTTGTACATTATACACAAAGTAAATTGAGTATAACGTAGATTGTATAAAAAGGAAAAAAAAACACCTAAAGTATCCAGGAAGTAGCAATAGAAATGTATGTATTTTTTTAACTGCACGTTTTCATTACCTATTCATTCATTAAACCGGAGTATATTTTGTTAATACTGAAAAGAAATTAATTTTGCGAATACACGCACTTCTAATGCCACATGGTACACGTACAACATTCTTGGTTCGTCTCCTCAGGTATGTCTTATTAAAAACTCGTATTACCTAAATTTCGTAATAAAAACATCTGCCATTATATTGTCGATTGATTAAAATCAGCATTTGTATAAGTAAATTATGTAAAATGAAAAAAATGTATTACCAAGGAGGTCACTCTAGGAAATTACATTTTTTTAAATACACATTTTCATTTTCTTTAATTAACCTGAGTTTATTTTGTAAATGTATAACATAAATTCATTCTTGAAAATATTCGTACTTCTGCAACCATAACCAACCCGCTAAAAGTCTCCATCTGCCAGCGTCTCAATTGGATGTAGCTTTGTAGTATGTTTCCATACTCGTGTCGTAGACAGGACTCGAACCCCAGAATCTATCGGTCAGAGGCACAACAGTGACATCACCTTATGTCCTGAGCCACCTAAGCCGGTATCGTGTACGAATTTTCAGCACGTCTGAGGACTGTCACACCCCCTAAATTCGCGGGCTGATATAAACGGAAGTTCTTGTGCTCAATAATTCCTTGGATGAATGGGTTTAAAAAAATATATATTCGTCTATAACAATACATTTTCTTTGTAATCCATATACGAGTAGAAAATAATGTCCATAAATTTCTATTAATATTGCAATTTGAGCTTACCAACATCAGTAGCGGCGAGCGTAAACGCGACAACTCGCGCGCAATTGGGAGGTCGCGGGTTCTCAACGCATCAGAAATGTACACGATACGAGTATATCTTTAACATTGGTGAGTTCGTAGCACCTGTCTGAAATTAATTCATATGTATTCTCTTTGGCCCGGTGGCTTTTTTGGTTCCTCCGTTCACTTCCAGACGAATGCCGGATTGGCACTCACTACAAAGGGCATGGACCACGCGTAATCCTTCATTCCGTTCCCATCATCATCATGGCACTATCTCCTTTAAGCCGAACTAGGCTGCTATAGAGGAGAACGTCTCTTCCTAACCCTGTCATAATTGCCACACCCCAGCGTGGGAATACGTAAAGCCAAGAAACGAAATAGTATTATAATTTGAATTTAATCGAATACCCACTTGTAGCCATTTTATAATTTATTGTGATTCGTAGTCCACCCACTTCATGTGATCCGTATTAGCTGTATCTTTTGATAGCTGCTGAACGTTGTATTCTGCTTCCGTTATTCTGCATTCATACTATTAATTTCAGTCCACGATTTACTGTTACAACTATTCGTTTCTGGAAAAAAATATCTGAGAGTCTGAAACACTGAAGAATTTACCGAAAATACAAACCTGCAGTAAATATATGTATTAATAAGGAAATTTTAGATGAATCTTTTCAACTGGAGTTTGTTTTTATTTGCAAAAAACATTATAAAGGTACAACGAAAATAGCGCGTAATGAGGAGACATCATTTTGTTTTTCCTATAGAAAGAAATGGAGACGTTGAAATATGGCGCTCTTTCCATTAATAAAATGAATGATCACTTTTGAGGAGAGTTGACGAGCCAGTATCCTATATAAATTGAAAAGTAATTTAAAAACGAGACTAGTTCCTTGTAATTGTAGCACGTGGATAAATTTTATAAGGTTATTATATTAAACATAGGTTTCTACAGGAGTTAATCATTTTTTATTCGTTCGTAGTGCTTCATCAAATAGTAATAATTAGGGCGCGGATGTTGTTGACATAAAACATTGCCAAAAATGAACAATCAAATGCTCTTAATATGCCCTAAAATGAAAGAAAAATGACGTAATAAATGTGATCAAAACCACTTCGGAAGAACAACTCAAGCTAGATACGTTACTGATGTAATCTAGACTGCTTCAATTCGTTCAAATGCACTCATCTTTTAAAACGTTTGGTTTGGACAGTTATTTATCAGAAAATCTCTATCTGTAGTTAGTCCCAAAATCGACCGAACAGACAATGGCGCTGATAGGCGTCACAGACAACACAGAATACACACAACGGCTGACATCCGATTTCTGTGCGAAGAAATCGAATAGGCTACTCAGGAATTCTGTGAACATTTTTTTCAACTCGTAAATATTATTTGAAGCAATTATCGTTAAAATAATATTAAAATCGATTAAATAAGCAAAAAATGCATTAAAAATGACTTAATAAAGATTTTATTAAATGATGAATGACTTATTAGATCGAAATCGACGAAAAATGCAAACTAAAATTTATAAAATGAGTCATTTCGTTTTGCCATAACAAAATTAATTTATGCAATACATTGTTCTAAAATGAAAAATATGACATTTCATTAAAATCCGCCTCCTAACAACGATTCACTCACCGAATATCCGACTCTATCTGCTTCGTAACAATTTCTTCATCAGACACGCGACAAATTTCTGTTTGGTCCAGACCGCACCATCGTCCACTGCTTTAGAATTCACACTCTAGTCTTTGTATCGCGGAAATCAACATTTCGCCCTCGATTCTCGCTCTGTCGGTGCGATACATCGCAACACTCTTATTAAGCGCGATTGTTTCCGATGAGGGTTATTGCATCTGAATGGGATGTTCCGGACGAGATATTTCCGTAGTTTCTTTGTCGTCGCCCCGTGCATAGAGTACATTTAGAGGCTAGAAAGTAGAGTAATTTCACTGCTCCGCAACTATTTTCACTCTTGCTCTGAAAGAGTAATCACAGTCATGTTCACAGTCGATGTATTTTACGATGCGGCGAGAGAAAGGCTTGTGAGACGGAATTGTATTTTCAACGGCAAGGGGAAAAAAAAAAGAAACAATGAAAGCAGTTGACACATAAACTAACTTGGGCATTTCATTTGTTTTGTTTTGTTTTATGTTTTTTGTGGGTAGTAATGGATGAAAATGTTATGCTGATGTACGATATTTTCATCCGTGGAAAACGATTTTAAAGGTGTGAAAGAACCACCGGACGGAAAATGGAAAGAGATTTGAACGTAACGTCCATGTGATTGGATTATGTTAGATTGTCAGGTGAATGAAATGGATTAATTGGATAAATAACGTCCCTCGCAGAGACAAATTGGAGAAATTTATTCCACCAAGGATCATCGAACTCTAGGTTGGGAGAGAATGCCCAGTGCACGCCACACAAACACACACACACACGTACACACAC
>BOPP01000054.1:6274703-6326895 GCA_017312745.1 Gryllus bimaculatus
TATATATATATATATATATATATATATATATATATATATATATATATATACACGGACGTATGCGTATTCATACAAGTTCCGTAAAATACGTGATCGTCCCATTTTTCTAAGTTCTGTCCCGTGGTCCCGGAAAACTGTCAGGACACCAAATTGTCCCGTATTTTGCTACGTTTCGTTTTTGCTATTGGTTGACAAGTCAAACAATATAATTTTCTACTGAAGATCACGCGAAAAAACAAAATAGGAATTTTTTAAGCGCCCTCCTGTATCCCGCATATGTCGTTGTTGTGGGCACTTTCTATCATATTTAAATCCTTACTTCTCCAAAAACAGCTCTGAAGTAACATTATTTTTTGAGGTTTTTGTCAAAACCAGAGAAAAGTAGCCAAAAATTCATTAGTCTATTCCATAAATCTTTCGATTCATTTGCTGGCGAAAATCAATTTTTTTCTTCAAAAAACATTTTATTGAGTCTCGCTTATCGATAAACTTTACCTTTCAATACACTTAGTCACTTTTTTACAACACAAAAGAATAGTTAAGCTCTAAAGACACGAATGCTGTATAATAAAACTATTAAGTAAAAGAGAACACCCAATAAATAGGCGCGTGTCTTTTGATATTTCGCATACTTTCAGGAGCACACTTGGGTGTCCTGCATTTCTTTAACACAGTATATAAACTCTACGCATACACCGTCAATTTTTATCATCCTTTTAACTGCCTACGGAGTTTTATCTCCTTATTATGTTCGCTCATGACCACTGAATTTATTTATTTGCGTAATCCCGCAGACGGGGATGAGCCGCTCTTATCAGTCGCCAGATGGAGCGATGTCGGTCGCTGGTGATAACGCTGCACGCCCCACGCGCGCCCCTCCCCTCCCCTCCCCTCCCCTTCCCTCGAAACCCCCACAAACCCACCCACCCCGTCGGCAAACAACGCAAACGCGCCGTGCGCAATAGTCTTGCCCCATCGACAAGCCACTCGCTGCTGGCCACCCCCGCGTCGATAACCACACCTGGCACTCCACCCACACCAGGAAGCAAAAGACCAGGACGCACTAACCCAGTAGTGCGAGTAGATAGCGTTTTTGACGACTTTCAACTCCGTAGCGATTACTTGGGCTTTTAGTGACGGCTGAAAACGATTAGGCGCCGTCACGGCTGCTTCACAGACACATAATAATTTGGGGGGGGGGGGTCAACGACTGATCCCCGAAAAGTTTTCTTATCTTATCTTTGTTATGGTAGTAATGACTGTTCCATCGTTTAGAGCTTTAATTATAATAACCATTTTTTTAAATGTTTACTGGTAGTTTCGTCTTCCGTCTGCACGTGTTCAAAAAAAGTCGATACGTTCGTATATCGTAAAGTCGATCGCATACAAGAATGGGTAGATTTGTCACGTATTACTCTGTTAGATTATAGGCTTTTGAACTTAAACGTGGTAATATGAGGGGTAAGATGTAATTAGACCATTCCAGATATCAAAAAGATATTTTAATTTAATTTTTTTTAATTCCTTCAAATGGAGCCGACCTGGAGTATCGCGGTGGATAAAAGACTCGTATGTACCGACACTGCCCTTTGGCACGAAGGGTCGCGGGTTCAAATCCCACCTTGTTTATCCAATGTCTCTCATGTATGTGTTGTCGCGTAGGGCCTCGCGTTCTGCTGACCCCAGATCAGAGGAGCCCGCAAGTGTGTTGGCGTCTAGTGTATTGACGAATATGCGACTCACCGGGACATTAAGGGTAACTGGATGTCGGCTGGGAAAAACCTAACAAAAAAATATTTACATGACCATATGACATTTTCAACATTTCCTAAAAAATGGCTGAAAATTGTTTCTTTAGATTTTTTGATGTAGAGAGAAGTGCGTTTATATGTGTGACATAATTCAGACTTTAATTAAAATCTCTGACATTTATAAATTTGCATAAATATTTATATTAAAGCACTAAGAAAACCCAGACGACAGAACAAACGCCTTAGAATATATTTTGCTTTGCCTATATATGAGAGCCCGCATAATTTAGCACAGCTTTTGTCCCCTTTAATGTACATCCAGCTTCCCAAAACTGTTGTTTCTGACTGTGGATCACTGTTCGATGTTAAATTGAAAGTGATTCTTTGGAACAAAGAAATTGCATTACGGTTGCTGAAGACATTCCAAACAATCTGACACTAGTTTCAAAATTGCGTAAGCATTTTACACGGAAGAAAAATTAAGTAACAAAATAAGAAGAAAAAATATTTTACCGCTTCCACATCTGTGAATTGAAGATTTTCACTTAACAATACCATCTTTAACGGCGATACCAATAGTTTAATGGCCTACTTTCCTCCTCTATTGGAATTGACAACCTCAATGAACTACATTGGGGACATCAGATAGATAATTTACTTTTTAAAAAACTACTTTTTTCCCCTTTTAAACATATTTTTAAAAGCAACCTCACTGTGCGACCTGAACTGCTAATGGTGTATTATGGGGTCACATTAGTCGTGGGAAAGTTCTTTTAAATGTCTTACTGAAGCCAATCATCGATACGATGGATAGTTATAAAAATTATAGTAATTGTAAAAATAATTTACAGAAATAAAGTGAGTGAACAAAGTGAATTATAATCAGCGTTTATGTCGCACTCATATTTCTTTCGAAAATGGCTTTTAAAAGAGTAGGTAGTCTTTTCCTGGCTGAAGTGACGACGTGAAATGATTGATAGGGATCAAAGAGTCCAATGCGTGTAAATCACCAAACATAGGGTAGATGCCTTCTTTTTTGTTGTTTTTAAAAGTTTTCAAAATAAATTCAAATGTTAAATTTGAATTGATGGGTTTCCAAATGTCCTTCCTGGAATTTGCTGTTCTCGTCCAATACTTTACTGTGAAAATATTCATTTATATAAATAATTTGGCAGTAAAATATTTAGAGCTGATCAGCACAATACTTTTTGTAAATTATGATATCGAATAGCAATGAAAACAATACCTACGAGTACTAGTTTAATAGTTCAATAGGATCTCGGCGTCCCACTGTCCATGAATATGCAGTACAATATCCTAGTAACACTCTCTCCTGTCTTCAGCCTTCATAACACAAAGCATTCAAGTTCTTATCCTTCACACATTTTTTCTAGGCAAGTACTCTTGAGTCATACAATAGCGGCTTACACAAGTGAAAGGAGTAAAAGAAGTGAAGAGTTATTTCTCCGTGGTTCGCGCCTACGACTTACAAAAGCGAAGGAGCATTCCGCATGAAGGCAGAGAATTAACCTGCTTTTCCAGCCGTTTAGACGCGAAATTTCCCTACTGCATTGAAACTGCACCGGCGAAATTAAAATACGCAAGCGCAAACGTGCTTTCACGTGCAGTCGTTCAGGTCTCCCGCATCGACCGCTTTGAATCATTTATGATGTGCGGATGAAGGTAGGGTTCGAAATTGCTTTCAATATACCGATCCATCGCTACTGGAATATTCTGAAGAACTGAAATCAGCGTGAAGCGTGTATTAACTGAAATTAGCCAACCGGCATTTTGAAACTTAGATTGTTGATGTTCTTTTTTTTGGGGGGGGGACGATACAAAGTATAACAAATTATAAATAAGTGGCATATGTACTTGAGGCATCCAGTGAGAGACAGAGCTAGACCACAAAATTCAAAACATCAATTTATTGACATATTCACAATGGTCATTATCGAATACGTTCATAAATCGATATTTTGAATTTTGTGGTCTACCTCCGTCTCTCCCTGGATGCCTCAATTAGTCTTCAGTGTTGAAAACAATTATATAGACAAACACAAGGACAGACTGACTAGGTAGAAACCGAGTTTAAAATTAAGTCGCGCACACGAACATTCAATGTGTTTTCTTTTAACGAATATGCCAAAACGGCTCTGTTAGAGGATCTAACTGTTTTATCTGAACAAAAAATACGTGCTCCAGTGTATTTGAACATACAACATGCTGTGTACGTAAAGTCAAAGGCTCACATACAACTTGCTCTAAAAGTGAAATCGTAGGCTCACGCGACCAGTCTTGCTAAATACCTCTGATAACGCTGCGTCGAAGGATGTGAAGACGAAAGTTCGAACATTATACCACGGTCTTCCACAGGATTAGAGTGCCAAAACCTGAAGAAGACACCGTCTGAGGTGGCCAGGCCATCATCTGATGTCACTTCAGTGCCTGTGACCAGGACGTCAAAGATTTAGGGTTTGAGTCTCGACAGTGGCCAGGATATTCGACACCAGCTAGCTAGATAAGTCCAATGCAACCGCTGTCTGGAGGAGAATTCTCTCCGATCTACACCAGTGGAATGCCGGAGTACTATCCTAACAAACGGGCCACGGGCCGCGCACAATTGCTATATCTTATGAAGGCTGAAGACAGGAGAATATGTTACTATAGGATATAGCATATTACACTGCTTACTCATGTACAATTGGACACCGAGAACTTATTGAACTGTTAAACTACAACGTGTAGGTATTGTTTTCATTGCTAGTCGATGTCAGAATTTGCAGAAGGTATTGTGTTGATAATCTCTAAATATTTTACTGACAAATTACTGTACATAGATTTGGGCAGTATCGAAGTGTCAAAAAAAATGCGTGCAGTGCATTGCAGATTCCATGACAACACGTGTAAACATGTCAAAATTCCTTAAGAAAAGAGTCACCATTGTTTTCCATATACTTAAGTTAAGATATTCGTAAATATAAACGCTGTTTTGGCAAGATATTTTCTGGCGCTTAATAGGTCGGCCAGCTTTGCGCAATAATATGCATGAAGTTAATTCTTCCATTTTCGAGGTTGAATGTACAAAAAAGGAGTTCCGTTTAAAATCCGGAGACTATAAGTTAGCTTCGGTGACAACAACACCTAAAGTATCTGCGACAGTACCAAAGATGGGAAGGTCTTAGGTGGTCCATCAGCTGTAGAGAGAACGATATTGATGTCCCTCTTATTCGGCTCCCAGTGAACGGTTTTAAACAAGTGTGGCACTAAAAAAAGAGAATAAAATTAGTAGGGGTGACTATATTTTAAATAGATCGCAGCTTTGTAACATTCATAAAAAGCTGCAAAATTTGCATTGTTTGATATTCTCGGCTAGAATGGAAACAGGAAGACTGTGTCATGCACAAGTTGAGAAGTTGGGAAATGCATTACCAGTTGACCTTGCTTTAGAGAACATCGTGTTGTGTAATCGTTAAAACGATTGTTTGCGACTATCACTTGTAAGTAGTCAATGTACTTTCTTATGTATCATTCCTGTGATATCTACAGAAAACAGCAAAGACGTGCGGAAGTTCTGATTATTATTTGGAAATTGTATTTCATATATTTTGTTACTATTTTGTTACCCTGTATATTAAGGTAAGGTATCGATAGCAGAATTTTCTGTTTTAGGCCAAAACAATTTCCATCTATTTATATGTAAAGATATTCGTAAATATAAAGCATAATGTGTGTTAATGGATATGCAGCATTTTCTGTCGTAACTTTTCTATAGCACTTTCTTCCGTGTTTGGGTTACCATATTTCTATTACGGAAAAAGAAGGCATTTCAAATAAAAAATGAAAGCAATTCATAAAAAAATATTTTAATACAATTTATTTTTCTTAAAGACAAAATATTTACTATTGACCAAATAAATAGTTCAGGCAGTCGTCGCTTTCACAATCACACGATAGGCCTACTTCATTATCATTACAGTCTTTTCCACTTTTATACCAGAAGTATTTGGTGGATGATAAAATCTCCCTTACGAATGAGAACGTTGCTTTTCTTTGCTTTGAGCCTTGCAAACAATCATTTTGAACTTTCTTGAATTTCTTATCATTAAACAAGACTTTTATTTTAGACATACTTCTAAAAATATAAATATATCAGAGCTGTATAAACTCCACAAGCCAGATGAACTGTATTAACACATAGCACAGAATCTATAACCAGCACCAGCATACAATACGTAGTAGTACAATGTGTTGTACCAGCTGATGGGTATACTGTCGCATTTCATGGAGTAATTAAATGACTAAATGTAGGTATAGTTCTTGTATAAATTTTGGCGCTTGTTAGGTGAGAAAATTAAAGTTAAATGTCATTTATTTTTACAATGAAATTTTATGATGTCGGGGACTCGAAAAAGTTGAAAAAGCGCAGTAACCATCGCACAAATACGTCTAGGTTGCATTTAAAAATAATACCACATTTCCGATTAAAAAAATTGAGTACATTCCGTCCTTTCTTGTAAAATCCACACGGACAGATTTTCTTACTTCCACAAGAAATGTCCGGGGAAAAGAGGACGTATGTTAACCCTACTTCTGTGCGATGTAGTCGCAGGGGTTCGGCTCGTCGTAAATAAATCCGAGAGCGACTGATTAGCGAAGCACCAGACAGCGTTGCGGAGCGTCGTCGCCGGCTTTCACCGTTAGCGCCGCTGCTGCGATCTCCCTTTCGGCAGGAGACACCGGAACAAGCTTCCACTTTCAACGGACGCACCTGGCCCGTCGCCCTCCCCCCTCCCTCCTCCAGCGCCTCGCTCCGACTCGCGCCGCCAGAGCGCGTCCCAAGCCCCCATCCGGCGCTCATCTCTTTACATGAGACAGTCTTTTTTTTAATAATTTATTTAGCAAGTCGTGAATTTGAAAGACGTTACACGACAGTTCTGGGGGAGAGTTCTACTGCGCATGCGCCGTCATCCAATGACGGGTCCCGTCATTTTCCCTGTTTTGTCAACTACAAATGTACAGTAATCCCTCAACATCCGCGAATTCGCTATTTCCGAATATTCGCGATTACAGAAATGCTACCGGTTTTACAATTAACGACGTCAACATTCGCGAGTGCATCTTTTGGTCGTACTATTTTTTTTTTGAAAGCGAGCGCTTTTCATTCTCTTTATCAGCGTCAACTGGGAAATGAACTCGGCAGACCCGGGTGCTCAAAGTATCACGTTCTGCAAGAATGAAAAAAAAAGTTCGAATGTCAATTCACATTAATAGAATAAACACAATTGACAATTGTAAAATAATTCAATTCAGTTGCGTCGAATTCGAGGTGAGGCCACATAAATAGACAAGCTATTCAGGATCTGTCCAACTCATTGTAATGCCCTCACTGAATAGAAGTTTCGGCAAACCATCAGCGAAGAAAATCTCGAACGTAATGGTGAAGTAACAGAAGCGAAATTGCGTCCTGGAACAACTTCAATGACAAAACTGTTAATGGCGTTCTAAAATTTCAACAAGCTCTGATGGAAATGGTGTTCGAATGTGATCCGAACATGGAAATAACTCTTTCAGAGAGAATAAAAGCAGCAACGTTTCCATATTTGGATATTAGAACAATGAGGAGGAGGATGAAACCAAAAAGAAAAAAAAATATATCTACTCACTTGCAACTTTGAAATATGTTTTAAATATTGTTTGATTTCTTCTCTTTGGAATGTTAATTGTGGATTCTGTTTCTACTAGAGCTTACTCAATTTTACTGCAATTGTTTGTCAGATCTATTTTTTCTTCCTTTTTTAATCAGTTTTTCGATATCCAAGAACCTAACCCACCTTTCTTCATTAAAAAATAGACTTATCATTCGCAGATTTGACATTCGTGATGCTTTTTGGGAACCTAACTCCTTCGAATGTTGATGAATTACAGTATTCCTATCTTACACTTTACGTAGTTCTCGCCGCCCCCACAAAACAAGAATTCGACTCCAAAACACAATAAGTATAGCCATTATGAAAAATGTAATATCCGTAGTACGAATATATGGCAGCAATTTTATGGGTATTTTTATTCAAGTCTATTCAAATGTGTCAGGAATGAACTATTGTATTTGTTTAGGATTGGCAGGTTATGTGGATATTACGGCTACTTTGACTCGCACGAAAAATGAGTTTATTTATTTACAGGGCGATATAATTACCATATACTTCCCATTAGTAATCAAAATATAAATATTTTATACTAAAATTGCGATATTACATTTTAAGACTATCTAGGAAGCTATCTTTTTCTTTGAGGATAAAGGCCTGTATATTAGATATCCGAAGGATACAATTAGTTTTCGTGCATTACTGTTTGATAATCCTTATAAAAACAAACGTAGTCAGAAGATGCATATATTCAATAAAACAGTTTAGGTTCTGCCAGATTTTCCGTTGCAACTATTCCTAGTTTTACGTATGTTTTCTAAAGTAAAACTTGCAGAATCTCCGGTTTCTGAAGATACATTATTTTCTATTGATGACAATGATAACGAACTACGACATTGAATTTTGCGTCTTGCCAAATCACTCTACAGAATGTCCTGACTTCTGAATTTTTAGGTACCTAAGGTAAAGAAACTTACCAGATCAGAAGATCGTTCTAAAGTGTGTTGTCGGTTTCTCGTTTCGAACGATATCGAATTTAAAATGTTTATATTTTTGTACGATCAGGCTTGGCGTTGTCATGCAAACCACGCCCCAATTATGTATTTTTCTCTTGACGCTGCGACACTCCACAAATTGGAAACTGTGTGTTGTTCCCCCTTACACATTGTTCTCGAAAAGGGCCTATGAGTTTTTGCTTCTATGTGAGAGTCCGAAGCGAAACGACACCATATGCACCATCTAATGACCTACAAGAATGAATAATTATTTTTTCACAAAAGCCTCGCTTACTATGTACGATTTTTTTTAATGAACAAAGAGTGTTTTATTGTAACATTCGAAATCACTGCAAACAGTTTCGTGTAAAGAATTGATCCCTAAATAGATTTCTATGCCAAGTTCGTACTTACGCAGGATTTTTCCAGCTCAATTGGGAATTAAGGATTGTCCTGGAGTGTTTCTGTTTGTAAAAAATGCAAGGGATTATTTGCGTACATTTAATTACACGTGCTATTGTTTGACGTTAATAAAATAAAAATTCAAATACGTTAACAATATTACTCAATTTCTACATCATATAATATATGATTTTACATGTTTAATATAATTATCAATGGTCTAAATAAAAAAATTATGAAATTAATATGCAATTATATATGTTATACTTTTTTCATCATAAGACACTTCCATATGTTATATTTTCCACAAAATAAAGTGTATGAACCAATTTTAGATATTAAAAAAAATGATATTTTCGCCAAATTTAAAAGCGCGCAATGTGAATCTACTCGCTTAATTGGTGTTGACCCCAAACCTACGCAAAGGCGGCGTATCTGGCAGCCTAATGGCGTAATGCTCCCCCTAATTCCCAACACGAGTGAACGGGTCATGCATCCAGTACGAAAACAAGGGAAAGTGCCAGATTACTATCGAATTGTTCCGTTATTCACACAGAACGTGTATCTCAATGGATCTCACTGCACATGAGCGCCCGGGAGCTCATGTAGTGAGCGGCAAGGAAAGTAGTCGGCCCTGGTTTTAATAAGTCGCCATTTCACAGTCCGCCTACAACAGACCGAGACACACGGCGACCTTGGGCAAGAAATGACATTTGAATGCAGGGCCGCGCGCTTAAATGTATTGCAATAACCGTCCATTCTGACTCGCCTAGAAATGGAGCGACCTGAAAAACGTTTCTCCATAATCGATGAGTACTCTCAAGCGAATAGCTTGTTTTCGTGTAGACATTCGATGCCATTGCATGCGTCAGAGGTCTCAACCGCTTGGTTCCCATCCCCGGTCCCAGGGGAGGTGGCTCAGGGCATCAACTAATGTCGCTGCAGTGCCTCTGACTGGGAGGTCCTGGCTTTCGAGTCCCAAAGAGAGCAGGATTTTCGACACTAGCCAGAGAGGTAGGTCGAGTTCTGTTTTAGAGAAATAATCTAGCAGCCGCTACTCTGATCGGTAGTTTTCCGTGGTTTCTCCAATCAACAGCAGGTGAATGCCGGAGCAGAACCCTACGAAATGCGTCATGAACCGCGCGCGATCTTTCCTTCCCATTCGTTGTCCTGTTATACCCCTTACACTCACACGTATACGCATTACACTATGCCGGGAGATCGATCGGGAGCTTAGAGCTTGTCCCGGCTGGGGGTGTCCCATTGAAGGGAGATACCTGGTTGAGAAAACCTCGTTAGCCGACGATAGGTTGGTGCCGGATCTCGCCATCCAGCAGAACAAGATCACCGGCACCTCCCGAGCAAAACGCATACACTACACTTACGTAAATAATTATTTTATAGATTCACGCGCTCAGAATCATAAGACATCATTCGCTCACCAAGACCATCCCACAGATATTCATCTTGCCTCACTGAATTGTCTTGCCTTTCCCCGCCGTGTCTCGTCTCTTGCCCCGCGGTGTCTAGTCTTTTCTTGCTCCATCGAGTCTAGTCTTGAATCGCTGAGTCTTGTATTGCGTTGTGCCGCCGTTCCCTATGCCGTCTTGCATCGCCGCGTCTTGCCCCATCACCTTATCGCGTTGCGATCTAGCATTAGGCAACCGACCATCCCACTCCGTGCCATCTCCCCTCCCCCGGCACCGCCCACTCCGCGCAGCCGCGGCACGCTACGCCCCGTCATGCGGCGGACGCTCTGCCTGCGCTGTGGCTCTCGCCGGCGACCGGCCTGATGCTTTTCGCCGTCGCAGTCTCCGCGGCCTCTTCTTTCTGCGCAGATACGCCTCGCCCCGCCACCACTCCGCCACACCACGCCACGCCCCCGTCTCGCAACCGCACGTCATGCCACACCCAACACGCCAAGCCGCCACCAACGCTCCTAGCACGCCCGCCCCGCCATCTCGTATCCGCCATGCCACACCACGTCACGCACTGCCTAGCTGCTCAGCTCTTCTCGCGCCCGCCCCGCCGCCAGCTCTTCCCCGCCCGCTCTTCCCGCGCCAGCTTCTTCCTCCGCCCAGCTCTTTCCCCGCCCAGCTCTTCCCCGCCCAGCTCTTCCCCGCCCGCTCTTCCCCCGCCCAGCTCCTCCCGCCAGCCTCTCGCCCCGCCTCGCCTTTTACCCGCCCAAGCTCTTTCCCGCCCAGCTCTTTCTCCACCAGCTCTTTCCCGACCACTTCTTCCCGCCACTACTTTTTTCGGCCAGCTCTTTCCCGCCAGCTCTCCGCCGCCTACTCTCCTCGCCTCCCGACCCCGCCCCGCCACAGCTATTACCGTAGCCCCGCCCAGACTTACCCTACCCCGCCCGCCCCCCGAGCGTCCCCTCCCAGTCCGCTGCTTGCCCACGCCAGGCAGCCAGTCCCTCCCTAGGTTTTCTTCGCTCTCCTAGCCCGCTTCCTCCCCGTTCCGCATAGCTCTTCTTCCTCCCCGGTCCAGCGCATCTACACTTCGCCTAGACAGTTCCACTCCAGACGGACGTCTCACTCATTTCACTCTAGGCTCAAACTTTTTCTCCCGTTCCGCGTAGCCCCGTCCATATTCGCCCTCCTCCCCTCAGCTCGGCTTTCCATCCCACCCACACGTTCTTCCTCTCCCTGCACCATCCAACTTCACTGGCCTTGTCTAGTTCTTCCCCCATCGCGATGGACTCTTCCTCCGCCCGCCTCGCTCTAGCCCGGCCGCCGCCTCCCAGCTCTGACTCGCCCGCCCCGTCTTGACTCACTCGCCCAGCACTTAGTTATTCCCCGTCGCATCTAGGTCTGCCCACAGCCCGGCTCGCCCCGCCCGCCACGCCACGGCCCGCACCGGCCACGCCACGCCACGCCAACCAGGGCACACCAGCCACCGCCAAGCCCCTTCTCGCCCACATTGCCCGGCCCCGCCACGCCCACGCCACGCCCCCACGCCAAACGCCACGCCCACGCCCCCGCACGCCCGCACACCCCGCCAGCCCACCAGCCCCGCCACGCCACGCCACGCCACCCACGCACGCCACGCCACGCAAGCAGCCAGCACCACGTCCCGCCAAGCCCTGCTCGCCCTCACATCGCCCCCGCCCGCCAGCGCCGTCGACGCCCAGCCACGCACGCCACGCCACGCTATGCCATGCCCGCTACCAAGCAGTGTCCCGCCAGCTCATCCGTTCTCGCTGTACTGCAGCTGTTCTTCTTGCCCGCCCCCCTCCGAACTCCACTCCACTCCACTCACTTCACTAGCTCTTTTTCCCTTCCCCAGTTCTGGCTCTGCCCCGTCCTTTCTGTCCCACCCACTCTGCTCATTCCCGGGCTTGTTCATCCCTCCCAGCACGCATTGCCCCTGCCTTCTCTGACCTACTCTTCTCCGCGCAGCCACACTACACAATCCGACCCCACACGGGTCTCCTCCGCAACAGCCTCGATCCTCCCTGCCACAAGATCTGGCCTCATAGAACTAATGCGACATCGCCAACAAAACATCGATGTTTCGTAATTATCGATGTTTCTAAACATTGATGTTCAAAATTAAAACATCTATGTTAATAAAACATCGCTCCCAAATCATCGATAATTTTAAACATCGATATATTTAATACAGCATTAGTAACATTTGTTATTCGCGAGGAGTAATTTCATGGTGGTCGCATTTATTAATTTTTCATTAATTTGCCTCACAAAATAAAGTAAAAAATATAAGGACAATTAGAAAAAAGGGTTCGATATTAGCAAAAGGGTATCGGATTCGATACTATTATAAAAATAATAGAGACATGATTTATCGACGAAACCTCTATTTCAATTGTTTTTCACACTTGGCCTCTTTGATCCGAGGAATATCTAAATTCTGGACAACTCCAAAGTATACAAGTTTTTATTAAGATAGTACTTTTGTCACTCAAAAATCATTAATCAACCTGATGAAAATATCGAACAAAAACATCGATTTTAAAACATACTGTCTTAAAAAAAGTCGTGG
The DNA here is from genome assembly GCA_017312745.1 of Gryllus bimaculatus. NCBI lineage: Eukaryota > Metazoa > Arthropoda > Insecta > Orthoptera > Gryllidae > Gryllus > Gryllus bimaculatus. Next base: position 6,287,508 of record BOPP01000054.1, read on the forward strand.
CAAAATTACATCGATGATTTTCGACAGACATCGATGCGGGTGTGGATGACCGAGATCGTTAAGGGAGTAGTGCAGTAGCGATCTTGGACCACGGGTTCGAATCCCCCCTCGGGCATGGTTGTATTTGTGTTCGTCCTATCGTCTCCATATTATGTCATATTCACAGTTACCATGCCGTTAAATGCAATAGTGGTCGCTAATGACCTAGATGTTGATCAGATCTTCAATAACAAAAAAAAAAAAATATCGAAGTTTTGGGAACATGGACTTCGAAGTCGTTTCCCTATCCTATATTCCCTTCACTAACATGGCCGGCTGCTCTGATCGGTAGTTTTCCGCGGTTTCGCCAACCAAAGGCCTCCGCTGGCTCTTCGGCGCCCATCGATGGCCGTTTCGGTCTCGTTCCCTTGCCGCCCCGGGAGCTCATTTGCCTTTGCCGGTCACGAGGCGTAGCGCCCTGCTCTACTCCCACCCCCGCGTTTCATTCTCTTCGGTCGTGATCGTACCGGCTTAGGTGGCTCGGGGATCAACTGATTTCACTGCAGTGCCTCTGACCGGGAGGTCCGAGTTTCAAGACCCGACGGTGGTGGAATTTTCGACACTAGCTACATAGATAAGTGGTGTTCCGGCGCTGTCTGGAGGAGCGCTCTAGCGGCCAGTTGATCTCATCGGTAGTTTTCGGTGGTTTCGCCGATGAATACCAAGCGAATGCAGGAGTAGCACTCTAACAAACGGGCCACGGACCGCGCGCGATCTGTCCCTCCTATTCTTCGTCCTATCCTCACCCCTTAAACACACACCCACTTGCAGGCACTGCTCTACCACACGTGCCGGGAGATCGGCCGGGAGCTTAGAGATTTTCCCGACTGGGGCGTTTCCCCCCTGTTGACAGGATTACCTGATGTCACAACTGAGGTGCTAGGATTCCACTTCTGACGGTGGAAGGATTTTCGGCACTAGCTACCGAGGTATGTCGAGTTCAGTAGCTGTCTCGTGAAGCACTCTTACGGCCGGATGCTCTGATCGGACGTTTTCCGTGGTCTTGCCCATCAATCCCAGGCGAATGCAGGAGTAGCACTCTAACAAACGGGCCACGGACCGCGCGCGATTTTTCCTTCCTATTATTTGTCCTTACACACACTTGCAGGCACTACAATACCACACGTGCCGGAAGACCGGTCGCGTGCTTAGATATTGTCCCGGCGGGGGTGTTTCTCCGCTGTTGAGAGATACCTGGTTGAGGAAAACCCCGGTAGCCGACTGTAGGTCAGCGCCGGATCTAGCCATTCAGCTAGGGAAGATCACCGCCACCTCCCGAGCCAAAAACATGCACTACACTTACGGGACTAATTATCTTAGCCGTTACCGCGACCGGATACTCATGAATCAGTCATGAACCGAATCCCTCCTACTTCTGATCTTCTGGCGGTACTCACGTCGTTAGTCCTGGGTGCGCCGTGGGTTGGGGTTCCGAGTCTCTCGGACCTTAGGTCGTGTGGCCGCAAGTTGGACTCCTCTTGGCAGTGCCCGACACTCATGGGTAATTCAGTAGGGCTTTCTCCAGACGCGTTGACACTGGCGGTTAATTCGACTCTGCTGTTAGTATGGAAGACCGCTAGCCCCGAGCTGGCTGGCTGGCCCTAACTGACCTGTACTCCGATTTTAACATAGCAGCAGTGCAAGGACACGAGCTGGACGGAGAGGGGGAAACTGTCATCCAATATGAAGCTTCGTTACTACTAAAAGTTTTAGTATAGGAGCTCCCGATTGGATGACCCGCCCTCTTCTTCCAGCTCGTGACTTCGAAGTGTCACTATGTAAAAATCGGAGTGTAATCGGGAAGACACTGCGAAGACACTCCATTACATGCCGACGTATTCGTCTACCTGCCTCGAAAGAGCCTCTGTGCTCCCGACGGGGGTTAGGATTGCAACCCAAATGTCCAGGTGCCCATCCCTGGGAGGGGGGGGGTTCAATATCACCCAGAATGAAACAGAAACGAGATAGGAAGACATACAATCTTTACAAATAACGTGCACATCTTAAGAACTCGTCAGTGGTCTTGAGTGGTATTAATAAACATAGATATATACTTTAAAACCATTGTTCACGTGTCATTAAAGAAGAACGTGGCAATCCCACGATGATGGTTCAAAGTGGTTCGAGTCGTACTCGTGACCTAACCCATGAGAAGATTCTGGAGGAGGTCCTCAGAGCCGGGGACTCGTACTGTGTGCTGAAGGGAGAGCGGTAGGTTCAGCAGAACAGAGATGACTTTCGCCTCTCGGTCCAAACTATTGTTCACGTCTGTAGGTCACGTCTCTTCGCGTATCGTCTAAGAGTCTATTGTGGGCAAATCTGTTAGAAAACTTTGGCCGATTTCATTCTGATTAGTAAATTGCGTCTGTATCCCTCTCCCCCTCATTTATACTCTCTCTCTCTCTCTCTGTATATCTCACTCTATCTCACTCTCTACCTCTCTCTCTCTCTCTGTGTCTATATATTTCTCTCTCTCTCTGTACCTCTCTATCTCTATCTCTCTCTGTACCTCTCTATCTCTATCTCTCTCTGTACCCATCTATCTCTCCCTATCTCTCTCACTCTCTGTATCTATCTCCTCGCATTACAATCACTATTGACAAAAAAACAACACTAGGAAAATTCATGAGGTCTTTTCTTGAGTTTGGCAGTCAGACGTCCAGACCCACAACTATAGCACACCTCTCAGAATGTAGGTCAGCAGTGTTTTACCAGTGTTTTTATTTCGCGTACGCAGACACATTTTTATGCTAATTGACAAAACGTCAAAGAAGCAACGTAAACTATCAAAAGGCTAATAAACTCGCAATCTGGAATACCTTGCAGCGCAGAAAATAATTAGTTTTGAGTCCATGTCCGTTGAAACGAATCTTAAAATTATTTTAGAGCAGAAATGGATGAACGCTATAACACAAAATTTGACCGCAAAAGACATTAATGGAGACAATCTATGCCAATCAATTACGCGATACCCGTACTACATAACATTAACTTTCCGTTAGCTGTAAATGACGAACGGAGACGACTAGTGACACGCGTATGAAAGTTGGTGTTCAACTACTGAAATTTAAGATCGCTCCCAGCTCAATGTCAAAAGAGTTCTTCGCTGCATTTTTCGCAACGAACGGGATCGAAATAACAGATAATTAAAAGCATTGACCACAGACTGCAATCATCGCCATTTCAATGATTCTGGAGTCGCCTAATATGTGATGAAACGGAAAGCAAACCTACGAGTTCACAACATGAGAATCACTAATACATTATTATCAACATTAACTCAAAATTTGTTTTCCATTCGTTGAAATTTATGCAGTGATCTAACATTTTAGGGTATTAATCAAATTGTGAAAAATTAAACTAATATTTCACTACCCAAGAGGAAACATAAAGCAAAAATCTGAATTTTTCCCCTTTTTTAGGAATTTTAACATTGTTTAAATATTTAGACTTTTGTGAAATAAACGAACCATGCATATTTATGAGATATACTCTTTTCAAATGTATCTTATTTTCTTCCTTCATCTGAATAGTATGTTAAAATGGCAGTCATTTCGTTTATCACTCTCTCATTTAAACGAATTTCCCTTTTAAACGAATCCATCGATAATACTAATTTTCATCTGGTAATTTTCTTCTGTAAATCTAATATTCATCTGGCTTTCACTAAAGGTAAGAGAAAAGTGCATTTAGTTCAGGCATAAGCTGGAACAGCACAATATACAATGGCCCTCGAAATCACTGATGAGAAGAGTGAGGATTCTTACTTTGCATTTCAGTTCGTCCTTCCATCAATCCGTCAATCAATATTCCGCCAGTTTAATAAAATCCAAAAAATGGCTCCAAATTCGTCTTATTAAACTTTGTGTTATAACAATGTTCGCACAAAATCGCTTAAAAGAATGGCCCAGATCTCATTTTCCTTATACCTTATTCCAAATAGCTTATTTTTGAAAAGTGTAAAAAAGATATTTTTTTCTGCGTCTTCCTAAAACTATAATACTTGAAGATACAGATTTTTTCTTAATAAAATCTGTTGATAAAAAATAGATCTTGACATTAGAGCATGTTCTATTGCTCAAAATTATCAATACTTTAGGCGTAATTTTTGTGTGAAATATAGCCAATTATTTTCTCAAAAAACGTACAAAAATTTTCTTTAAATTTTCTCCTCGTATGTATTATACGGCGGTAACAATATTTTGTTGTTGGGCCGATTTTCGGCAAACTCGATGTATTTTCGAATATTATTAAATTTGAAAAAATGCAATATTGGTGATAGATATTTCCTTAATTAAATCTGTTCTACATAAATTAGCAAGATTTTTCAAAGCGTTGGTAATATAAATTTAGATAGTGTGTACGGGTAACTTGCCTGGAATGTCAAAACAAATAGCTGGTTGGAAACACTTTTTGCAAGTTCACGTAGAATTAGTCGTTACAAATACTGCGAGAAAGTATGTGCTGTTTTAGCAACACTAATTACATATTTGTCACATTCATCATATTCATTACAATTACAGTCATCCTTATGAACAAGCTTCCCACCGGCTGGTGGGAGATACCTGGTTGGGGAAACCCCAACCTAGCCGACGGTAGGTCGGCGCCGGGACTCGCCATCCAGCGGGAGAAGCTCACCGCCACTTCTCGCGATAAAAATCATCCACTATACTTTCGGGACTAACGACTGTAGTAGTTCACGCTCCCGGAATCACTAATAACTAGGAGGGGGATTTTAATGACCTAAAACATGTCCAAAAATGATCAATAAAATGCTGTGCAAAAATATTTTAAAAATGCCCTCAAAAGCAAAGAAAAATAACAAAAATTTGATGATAATCATTTCAGATGAACACCTCAAGCTGTTGGACATGTTACTGACGTAATCGTGGCTTCTTCCTTCGGTTCAAGTCAACTCAACTTCCAAACTGTTGGTTTGGTTGTTCTTTAAAAGAAAATATCGAATAGGCTACTGGGGTATTCTGTGGTGAACATTTATTGTCCTCGTAAATATTGTTTGAAGCTAGTACCATTAAAATGATATTAAAATCAGCGAAAATGCATTAAAATGACGTAAAAAGATTAAAAAATAACGTATTAGTCAAAATCGACGAAAAATGTAAAACAAAAATTACATAAAAATTTCGTTTTGTCGTAACATAAAATGAAATTCTATACTAAACGGAATTGTTCCAATGTAAAAAAAGAAACAATAAGACATTCATTGAAATCCGCCTCCTACTAATCCCCCCTACTAATTGTTCTAAATTGGAAAGAAAGAAAAAAAACATTTCATTTAAATCCGCCTCTTACTAATCCCCTAATAATTGTTCTAAATTGGAAAGAAAAAAATACATTTCATTTAAATCCGACTCATTGTGACATGCATCCAGTCAATCGCAAGCAAGAAGATTCGGTGCCCTTTCCCCGGGCGGCCTGTGCACCTTCGGGCCGGGCGCGGCGCCTGCCGGCCGCTGCGGTGGCGAGCGCCGGTGCAAAGGGAGGGGGAGAGGGGAAGGGGGTGAGGGTGGGGGGCGCTGGCGCGTGCGCGCGGCGGTCGTCGGCCTCACCTCGCTTCGCAGTCGCCGCCGCGGGCAACGCACTTCATCGGGCGGACGGCGGCGGCGCCACCAGCGCTCTCCGCTCTTCCCACTGGGCGCCCGGGATCTCAAAACCGGGGCAGCGTTCATTTAAATCATTCGATTTTCAGCCGCAGGTTTAAATAATTAAATTGTCTGACTGGTGTACATTATTAACTTACTTTCGCGTTTTCACTATTTTAAGTTTGAATTGTTTTAAGGCATTGATATACATAAATCATGAATATAATTAAACTTTAAGACAAGATTTACTAGTGATTTACATATTGATTGGAGTCGAAACGCGATTTGAGTCAAATCGCGATTAGAGTGGGATCGCGATTAGAGTGGGATCGCGATTAGAGTGGGATCGCGATTAGAGTGGGATCGCGATTTGAATCGGATCGCGATTTGACACGTGACCTTCATTTGCTTCTCTATTAGTTTGAACCTTTTGTTACTATAATTGACCACACACTTTATTTTGCTATTATTTTATCTTGCAAAATTAAATCTTTTGTAATACACTTCAATCCACTCTCCGACTCATCCTCTTACTTGTTAAGTCTTGTTATCGCTAATAATTTTTAAAAAAAACTATTTTTTTCTTTACAGTCATTATAAACGACCCTTTTCGTTTGTGCATGAAAATTTGAGCAAGAAAACGGTCATAAAATCGCATCTTATTCCACAGATTATCTCGCATGTGCCGTTAACGGCACAAATTATTGCATAGTCACACATTCAGCCAATCGCAGTGAGGGAATCGAGGGGAGGTGGCGGCAAACCCAACAACCGGCCACCGTCTTTCCGCACAGATGACAAATACCCATCGTAGCAATGTTGTTTCCAAAAATTAACTTTGATTCTCTTATAGATTTCTAAAGCTGTTAAGAAAATACCTCGCAATATGCAACTCGTTTATAATGTTTGCTTTATTGTATTAGTACAAAATTTTAAGTCACTTCTAACGTCACTAGTTTTCAAAGCAGACACTCACGCAATAAAACGTATCATAAACTAGTTGCGTAATAAACAATTTTCACATTATTTCCTTAATTCTTGGCTTAATTCGAAATTCCTCGTCTGGAAAACGGATGCGTCTCCTAAGGAACGTCTCCACACTCCACCTCACAGTGGTGGAACAGATGGCGTGAGAACAAACAGCGCTGCAACACAATTGCAACAAAAAAGCAGTTGGCGCCAGTCACCCACTGAAAAAAAAAAGCCCGCTGAGGAGAGACTCACTGAAAAAGGGAAAGAGACAAGTGTGCACCAGTCATGCCCTCGAGGGAGTCCACGTCATCTCGTCGTCATGCAAACGCTACGGCGGTGATGAAGTAATGAAATACTAGCTTGAACCGTGCGACCCTTCCGCACTTCGTAAATAATTCCTTCCATCAATCCGTCAATCAACATTTTAATAAAATCCAAAAAATGGCTCCAAATTCTTCTTATTAAACTTTGTCATATAATAGCGTAAAATACGCTTAAAAGAATGGCCCAGATCTCATTTTCCTTATTCCATATACCTTATTCCAAATAGCTTATTTTTGAAAAGTGTAAATTTCTTTTTTCTGCGTCTTCCTAAAACTATAATACTTAAAGATACAGATTTTTGCGACCATTCCGCACTTCGTAAATAATTGTTTTTAAGAGAGAAAATGTTTTCATACTAGAACCCATCTAACGTCATAGGTGGCTGAGAGTTTTAATTGATGTCAAGTGCCTCTGAATGGGAGATCCTACGGTTCGAGCCCCGACGGTGGTAGGAATTTCGACATTTGCTAAACAGCTAGGTTCAGCCGCTGTCTGGAGGAGAAATCTAGCGGTCGGCTGCTCTGATCGGTAGTTTTCCGATCAACGCCATGCGAATGCCAGAGCAGCACCCTAACCAACGGGTTTCGTGCGAAACCTGCGTGATCTTTCCTTCCCCCTTCTTGACCTATCAGACACTAACAGTAACATACACTACACTACCATACATGCTGGGAGAGCGGTCATGAGTTCAGAGCTTTCCCCGGCTGGGGTGGTGCCCCCATGTGGGAGATACCTGGTTGAGGGAAACCCCCGCTAGCCAACGGGTTGGTCGGAGACGTATCTCACCATCCAGCGAGAGAAAATGACCGCCGAATCCGCGATAAAAACATTCACTAAACTTACGGGATTAATGATTGTATCCGTTGACCCGCCCGGTAACACTGATAAATCAATTTTAATAAACCAAAACTTTTGTGGAGATTATTTCCTTTACCGTGCTACTGATAAATCAATAAGCCGAAACCCTGCCTCTTGCAGAAAGACCCAAACCAATGGGTGTTTGGAGATCGCAGGTTGGCTGGCGTGGGGGTGCAAATGGCGCATACGGAGCTGGCGCGGACGCGTGCCATGCGCTTTGCGTAAATTCGCTCTCGCAACGACGATCTCTCTCCCTCTCTCGAGGCACTTTCTCCCTCGGTACGTTATGGCTTGAGAACCAACGAGGGAGACTGCCTGGGAACATGCCTCCTGCACAACTCTCATTCGGAGTGGAGATTTTGGGGTGAATTTGTGGGAGAAAGAAAATATGTGTTTCCTTCGGAACAATGGGGTCCAGAACTGGCGCAAGAGGAGAAAATGAAATATAAATCTTATTGGAACAAACAACTGAAACTACCAACAAAAAAACAAACAGAAATAGACTCTCCTATGTACGTTCAAGGTTGAACCCAAATATATATTTTATCATAAATGAAGTTAAAAAAGGGGCGATCTAGGGATGAAGAATAATCCAAAAAGTAAAGCAATATTGTCCAATAAATAAGCAAAGACAATCTAACTTTCTTTTCTTTTTTATTTATTGATTTCTGGTTATACATAGGTCACTTTAAGTGACTGAAAGGCTTAGGTACTAACCCATATTTAAAATTTACTTCTAAAACTTAAATCTAACATAAGGTTCAGAGTGCCCTATTGGATCCTCTATTCACATTCGAAATTCGAGAAGGTTTTTAGGAATATTTTGTAAGGAAGTCTGTTTTTTTATTCTAGTATGGTTAGGATTTTTTGTGAGACTAATGGTTGCAAGGAAGGGATCTGGGGTAAATAATAGTCAAAGGTAGTGGCTAGGTATGTGATGTGATTTTTTTTATGAAGTTGGTAATTGGTAACAAACCATGGTATATTGTTCTTCGAATTTTTCTGAATTATTGTAATTTTTTCAAAATTGGTTTTTGCAGCATTTACCCAGGTGGGGCAGGCATACAGCAGTAACGGTCTTAGAGTAGTTTTATATACAGCAATTGAAGAATGATATGGTAATGGGGTATTTCTATAGATTCGAGATTTTAATTGAAGTAGTTTTATTTTAGCTTGTTTTATTTTTTCGTTTGTGCTGTTTCCTGTTCAGTTTAGAGTTTAAGTTTAATCTGCGGTATTAATAGGTTTGTTAGGGGACACCAGCTTATTGTATTATTTATTGTTATGGGGCGGGAAAGGTATAAGGTCTTAGCGTAAATATTTTTGACGAAGTTTTATTTGGATTAAGTTGAATTTAAATTTGGATGCCCAGCTGTCGAGTAGGTTGAGGAATATTTGTATTATATTTCTGATGTCAATGATAGCGTTGCCACAAAAGGTATTACTGTGTCATCAGCAAACTGGGCTATGTGGATGTTCATTAATTTAGGAAAATCTGCAACGTATAAGTTAAATAGTGTGGGTAAAAGTGGTGAGCCTTGGGGGAATCCTGCGATAATTACTCTAGGGTTGAAATGGTAATTACTGAAATTAACGTAAAAAGTTATATTGTTGAGAAAGCTATTGGTAATTGATTTTATATAGTATGAGGTGCCAATTTTTTTGATCTTGTACATTGAGGCTTGGTGCCATGTTTGGTCAAATGCCTGGGTGATATCTATGAATACGCCTATTGTGTGATGTTTTTCTGGAAATCTATGTACATATATTCCGATATTCTTAGTAACTGATGTTGGACTGTGGTTTTTAGTAACTGTGTGGACAGACTGTTCTAGATGGAGCGTTTTTATAAGCTTTTGCTTCAAGACCTCCACTGGCGACGAAAAGACAAGAATTTTCGTCGGTGACCTCCACATTATCTTGATCGTTGTAGTTGCTTACTTCCAGTCATTGATGCAAATGATGAAGCATCATTGATGCATTGACGGAGATGGAGTTTCCATTGATCTAGTCGTGCATCACTAACGCACTCGTGTGCATCACATACGAACGCAATTCGTAAAATATCTTGAAAACAATGTAATGAGGGCTGATTCATGGCGCTTGGCCAATGAAAAGTCATATAACTAGTTGTTTGCCAACCTTTCGGAGGAACAGGTTTATGTCTGTCTGTACTGGCTCAACAGCTCCTAACGAGGCCAAAGCTTACTAGAGGCGTCCCGACCTTGCGGCCACGAGTCAAGGGGTACGTGGGGCTCGCAAAAAGACATCCCTGCGCCACCTTCTGGCCTTTCAACCTCAGAGGTGAGCATCGTCGCACAGCAACAGATACTAGGACATTGGAAGGAAAGCGCACACTATAATCTGCCCCGACCGGGAATCGAACTCGGGATTGAGCCATGGAAAGCGAGCGCGATGACCCGTGAGCTACCTGTGGGGCAGTTCTATAATGTACACGATCCCAAAACGCGTTAATTAACCACTAAAGCCTACTCTTTATCATACACGGAATGCAAAAAAATATAAAGAAATAATAAAATACAAGTGCAATACCTTTCAACAGCAAAAAACAACTTTCTATTGACTAAGCACCGTGAACCAGCATTGATTATATGTATGATGTAACTAGTCTCCATGCTAAAAATAGAGGCAATCTGTAAAAGCATTTCTGTACCTTTGAGGTAAAAAGTTCATGTCAGTCTTTCGCCAAAACGGGATATTTAAATTTAATCTTGTTTCAATGTCATTGCTCTTCGTGGAGGTGTAGAGACTATGCAGAAAATACAATTATAGCGAATTTAGATGCTGTCAACGAAACGTTATGCGAATTTACTTTCGTACGAAAAAAAACAAAAACAAGATGCTGTCCTATAAAATTAGGTACAAGTGACTTAGTACTCTTTACCTCCGATGTAGAGATTTCATAGTTTGAAAATAATAATTTTCAAAACAGTTTAAAATAACTGAATGTCACCTTCATATACCATCATCGAATGCATATGTCACTTCCCAGAAGACCAATGCAACGATACCTCACACGAGGAAACTTGTCGAACAGTTCAGGCTACAAAACGAACTAGAGAAACCCGCATTCATACAAACTCTCTAATAATATTACCCTCCTTTTTTCTTTCCCTACAAGCGAACATTGAGTTATATAATAATCAAAATGAGATTTGTTTTAGATTTTGTCGGAAATAACGCTTAAGTGGTTTTTCAACACCTTCAACTTTTAACATTAAAAGCTAGAGATGAATAGAAATAGCTGAAAGCTACAGATAGAAAGCTTTTTAATGTAGTATCTTCCTCAACATTATATCCTTAAATCACGTCATATTCAGTTTTTTTTAAACATAATAAACACTTTTCGAGAAAGTTTCAATCCAAGCGAGAGAATTTGCTCTGATGACAGAAACTGCAAAATACAGACAAATTGTGACAGTTTTTCCAACCTAGTGTTGAGTAGATAACTAGTCAGTGTGCCGTCGGCATGTACTTTAGTTCTACAGTTCAATATCTATCCTTTTCCCCCTCTTCTTGATGATTTTAAAACTATAGAGTACTTATTTCAATTGCCTGAGAATTTTTTTAAATTAAAATGTTTGACTTTAAAAAATTGGATGAATTAACCTAATTTTATATTTTTTTCTTTCGAAATTCTTTGGTCGAGAATTTCTCCAAGAAGTGGATAAAGAATTAGTAGGATACAAGTTGTTATATTAATCATTACATAGTACGTAATCATTACATAGGAGAAAGAATGTGATATTGTAGCACCAATAGTTATGCTTCGCGCAGTTTAAAAAAAAGAAGAAATTCGGAGATGGAGATTGTGCTTCGAATGCCGACGCTAAATGTTCTGTAGTCCCTGGAGTGATGCCTGGGAAGAACCAGGAAGAGATAGTAAATTCGTCAAGCCCTGACTCAGCCTAGACGAAGTTAAAGACGGCATGACGAGACGACCCATATAGAAATCAAACTTATAAGAAACATAGCGAGCAGTTATAATATTTTCGCTTTCATAACATGAGGCAGAAGCCCCACGGGTGGCTCATGAACAGGCAGCAAGCTTTCCGTGACGCGATCCTGGGTTCGATTCCCGGTCGGGGCAAAAAGTTGTAGCTTTCCATTACAATCGTCTTGGTTTCTATGGCTGTACAATATGACGAAAAAAAAGCACGGGCAGGTCCAAATGCGAGATATGGTGAAGGAAATAAGTTATGTCTCGCTTATCACCAGGCGTGGATGATAAAAACAGGGCTCACACCTACAAACAGCTCTCGCTAGCTGACAAAAGTCGGATTAACCCGGCTGTGCACACAGGTGCACAGAGAGACCCAGGATGCCTTTTACTTAAAATATTGTTATTGAAGTTTGGCCGCCCGTGACCACTGCTTCCAGTTACATTTTCCTTTCCGTGATATGAGTCACACCTATTTTGAGAAATTGAGTATTGTTATCCTTTCTAGCGGTGAGACATTCCAAAACGTTGCACGGGCCTGAGAGACCACCCGCATGCACTAGTGCAACGGCTTTCCTTCAGTGCTTTACGCGACTTAACAAAATATTAGTGCCAAATATCCAAAAAAGTTTATTTGTTTGGAGCGCGCGCGCAAGAGAAGATCGAGAGAGAGAGAGAGAGAGCGATAAGAGATAGATAGAGAAGATACAGTGATAGAGAGAGAATAGTAGAGAGAGAATGAGTAGTAAGAGAGAATAGTGTAGAGAGAGATAGTGATAGAGAAGAGATAGTGATAGAGAGAGAGGTAGTGGAGAGAGAGAGGTAGTGATAGAGAGAGAGAGGTAGTGATAGAGAGAGAGTAGTGATGAGAGAGAGAGGAGTGATAGAGAGGAGAGGTAGTGATAGAGAGAGAGGTGAGTGGATAGAGAGATAGGGAGTCTAGTGAGAGAGAGAGAGAGCTCAGCGTATCAACTGATGTTAGTACGGTCCCTCTGACTGGGAGGCCCTAGGTATGAGTCTCGACGATGACAGGATATTCAACACAAGCTACGTGGCTGGGTCGAATTCAGTCGCAGTCTGGAGGAGAATTCTAGCGGCTGGCTGCTCTCATCGGTCGTTCTCCGTGGTTTCTTCGATCAATATCAGGCGAATCCCGGAGCAGTAATCTAACAAACGGGTCACGGACCGCGCGCGATCTTTCCTTCCTCTGCCTTGTCGTATCCACACCCTTTACATACACTTACACTACGGTGCACTACTCTACCACACGTGCCGGAAAATCCTGTCGAGGGCATAAAGCTTATCCCTTGGGGCGGTCCCCCGCTGGTGGGAGATACCTGGGTGGGGGAAAACTTCGTTAGCTCACGGTAGGTCGCACCGGATCTCGCCATGCAGCGGGGAAAGACCACCGCTACATCCTGAGCAAAAACACACACTGCACTTACGGGAATAATGACCTCCGTAATTGATGCGCCCGGAATCACTAGCAATCTAACCGCAAATTTAAACTATTTTAAGGAATTTTCAGACACACTCCAACGGAATCTTAAAAACGGCTCAAATAGGACCTTCTGTAATCTTTAAATATTCTCTAAAGGGTCTCAAATGTTTCAACGAAAATTGTCATGTAGAACCAGGTTTTCCTCTTCTATAATCCCTTCTATAATATTCCGTTCTACGATTAGGGGACTAAAAAATTGAGAAAATGTATTTTTAAAAATGTCCTTTAGCCGACAGTAGATGACGGCTGGATAGAGAGTGGGAAAAAGTTAGTCCACACTAATGGAATTAGAAAAATTGAAAAACTACGTGCCATTCTGTTGCGAGGCATTCGGGTGTAAGAGATGACTTTTTGTGAATTATGATTATTGACCCCTTTCGTAAGATGGAGATGTACCGCTCTCTTCATAAAACATTAGCGTTCAAGTTCAGAAAAATATAAGAAAATGCCCACATGTGTGATGTACTGACCTTTCGGAGTAGTTAACGCAACCTTTGCACTTTCCTATGTAATGTGAAATGACAGTTATCATTAAGCTACACATATTGCTAATTTTTTTCCTTCAATAGAAAACGCAATCATTTAGGTTACTTATTCATTTTGAGGCATTACGAGAATCATATGCGAATTTTAAAGTGCCTTCAAAAGCCTATTTCACATTTGAATTTAAATGCCTCAATGTTACCTACTTTCGTATTTATTGATCAAAATTCAATTATCCCTAATGAAAAATCAATGAAATGTGAACTTTTTTTCGTTTTTATACAGCAAAGATCCGAGCAACGATTCTGTAGCGTTTTACTGCCACTTCAGTTTGGGTATTTCGTATTACGAAAGCCCTGGAAAGTCACAATTGGCAGACAAGTTACTTGTAAGCATTTCGATGAATTTAGTGAGTTGACATTTTTACAAAGAGTGAGCGTATACGGATTCAATTCCGCAGTTACAGTATTTATTCGAGTGAAGAAATACCGAATCTAAAGCCTTCAAATGCATTAGTTCTTTGACAAAGGAACTCTGTGATCCCAACTTTACAACAGACGGAAAAGCATTCTATAAAGAAGTAAGAAAATTCAGAGTAATTGTTGCGACCTTTAAATCTTCTCTTTCTCGCCCCTTTCTTTGTAAGAAGAGAAAGTACTGTAATAGTGCGACGGAAAACTGTCGATTTTGAACACAAAAACATTTTCAACATTTCCTCAAAAATGGTTCCAAATTTTCTGATTAAGGTTTGTTCTTGGTTTGCGTTAAGAGCAGTTAAATTAATGGTTCAGGTGTAGTTTTCTTTGAAATACCGAATATTTTCAAAAATTATAAAAATGCAATTTTTAGGCGTTTTTCTAAAACTACTGTATTATGAGATATTTTCCTTAAGAAAATCTCTTCTTTAAAGAGAGATATCGAAATAAGGTATTGTACAATTTTCCAAAAATATAAGTAGAACGCACACGTCAGAAAACACAGAAAATAGTAATAAGTTTTCTCTACCTTCTGAGTATATCAGTGCCTGACTTGTGTAGCTGAAATTGTAAGATGATTATTGAACTGTTTATCGTAAAGAATGGCACTTGTTCAAACTGATGTTAATGATTTAGGTTGTGAACTAGGTCCATTTTCATATATACGAACAATTTGCAGGATAGAAGAACATCAGAGAATACATATTCCTGGATCCTCTTGGAAATGTGCGCATCGAGATGCCAAGATCAGTCAAAAGGTTTTCTGCTGCTTTGAATGGCAAAATTGAGGTAACAGCCGCTGCATTTAGACGTGTGTTGAATCTAAGGATCGAAGTTTAGCACCGAATTCTTAATCGAAACTTTAAATGAGTGTTCCTTAAGTGACCCCCATTCTGATTCATTAAGAGTCCTCGTTCTGAAATGGGCGGGCGTATAAGTGACCACTCATAAGTGAGGTCGCGTGGTCTCTTAAGCGTTTCCTCATTTGTTTTCAGACGCAGACGTTTCTCCATCACTGATACACTGACATTATTAGTTTCAATAGAGGTTGTTTCCCTCATGACAGCATTGCAAATGAACCAATGTGTCATTGTATCACCGAGAAAAGTTTAATATGTTGCTTAATTAGGGTTGTCACCCGTCTTGATGCTGTAGAGATCGTTCCGTTTGATAAATTGGCCTACTTAAATATGGGGAGTTTCGACAGATATCAGCTATTGTGGTTACACAATCGGGGGCTTCGTTACGACTTAAATGTTTGTTACTGAAGCCCCCAATGGCATGAAAATTTCCTGCCTATTCTTTCCGCACCTGACTTTTGGGTGTCAGAATATTTCAATAGGTCAATATTACGGGTCCTTGCATGACTCCAGCGGGATGCCCTATTGTTCTATTTATCTTCCCGGGAGAGACAGCTCTCGGTATCAACTGATGTCCCTGCAGTGCCTCTGGCCGGGAGGTTATGAAATTCGAATTCCAACGGTGGCAGGATATTCCGCACTAGTTAGAAAGCTAGGTCGTTTTAAGTCGCTGTCTGGAGGAGTATTCTAGCAGCCAGCTGCTCTGATCGGTAATTTTACGTGATTTCTCCGATCAATACCAGACAATTGTCGGAGCAGTACCCAATCAAACGGGCCACGATCTTTCCGCTTCCTCCTTGTCTTATTCTACCCCCTTACTTACATACACCTACACTACCATGCACTATACATGGCGGGAGCTTAGAACTTGTCCCTATTGCAGCGGTGCCCCGCTGGTAGGCGATACCTGGTTGGGGAAAACCCCGCTAGCGGACGGTACGTCGGCGCCGCATCTATCTAGCGGGGGAAATCACAACCACCTCCCAAGGAAAAAACATGCTCTACATTTACGGAACTCATGAACAGCCGTTGAGGCGCCCGGAATCATTATTCAGTCAAAAAATGCTACTTCTCAGCTTGTATCGCATTATTTTCTACATTTCATTATCGAGACTTATTAAGTCAAATAAAATATATTAAATAAAAGAAAATATTAGTGTTATCTCATTAGGGATGAAACTAAAATTCCCAATTCTCCACATTGGTTTGCGACGGCAACTGCTTGCCCTACAAGACGTCTGCATTCATCTCTCGAAATAAGGAACTGCAACATACGATAATGATTAGTACTGCGATTAGGTTTTTTCGAGACTCTTCCCATAATTCCCAGAACTAGCCTTGCAAAAGGCTCAATGTTTCTGTGAAGAAGTGTTATTTACGAGAGCGCAGGATCTTTGAAAGAGATCTTTTGGAAATATAATTACCATCCAAAATTAATATTTTGAGCGAGATGTAGTTTGTTTACGTACGTAAATAATTGTTTTGAACCTTCAACAAAATGTCTGGTATTCGTATGTTGCTAGCCTCGCTTGGTTATTTTTAACATCATTCAACTACACGTAGTAAAATAATGGAGAAGAGATTGTAAATCTCAAGAAAACGTTCGCAGTTATACTTCTCCCCCATACGTCACATACATTTTCACAATATTTATGAAAAACTAAAAATGGCCGAAAAAAGGACTTAACCCCTTTAGATAAACCACCAAAGATTTGTTTTAATTCAACTATTTCAATCCTTTATACCTTTTGACTGCTAGAAATTGTAATAACTGACCGTTTTCAAATATTGCTTTTCATCCTTAAGTAGGACGTAATACCACTAAAGGATAGATTGATTGATAATTCCAAGCACGAAAAATACCATGGTCATTAGTCCCTATAGTGTAGTGAATATTTTATCGCAGGAGATGACGGCAAAGCCTTCCCCGTTGGATGGTGAGTATGGTGGCGAACTAAATGTCGACATATCCCTCCCAGGTATATCACCCCAGCAGGGCACCTCCCCACAAGCTCTAAACTCCCAACCGGTCTCCCGGCATGTGTGATAGTATAGTGCATGTTAGTTAAAGTGTGTAAGAGGGTGAGAATAGGACCAAGAAGAGGTAGGAAAGATCGCGCGCGATCCATGGCCCGTCTGTTAGGGTGCTGCTCTGGCATTCACCTGGTGTTGATCGGAGAAACCACGGAAAACTCCCGATCAGAGCAGCCGGCCACTCGAATTCTGCTCCAGACAGCGACCGAATTCGGCTAGCTCTGTTGGTAGGTTGGTAGGTAGTGTGAATAAATCCGCCACCATGGGGACTTGAATACTACAACCTCCTGTGCGTGATCTGGGCTGTCCGGGTGACGCCGCGTCGAAGGCTGTGTTGCTGACGTTTCGACCATCTTGTCATGGTCTTCCTCGGGGCTGGTATGCCCTGCCCTGAGGAAGACCACGACAAGATGGTCGAAACGTCGGCAACAGAGCCTTCGACGCGGCGTCACCCGGACATGGTATGCTGGTATGCCCTGCCCTGAGGAAGACCACGACAAGATGGTCGAAACGTCGACAACACAGCCTTCGACGCGACGTCAGCCCAGACCACGCACATGACTCTGGCCGCGGAAGCCTACGACTTCATTTTCCTACAACCTGCCGGTAAGAGACGGCAGCAATGCTGTCTCTGATCCGAACCCATCCGGCAGCACCGCAGGCTATCGACTCACCTGACGGCGAAGGCGTCGTCGCGGGCGGAGGGCCCGCCGCCGCCGTCCAGGGCGTTGGAGGACGGGGCGTCGGGCGCCCCCGAGGGGGCCGAGGCCCACAGCAGCAGCAGGGGCACGCCCACTAGCGCCACGCCCACCAGCGCGCGCGCCCGTCGCCCGCGCAGCCCCATCGCCCGCGCCGCTCACCACCGCCCGCGGGAAGGCGCACCTGCAACCACACAGTCACCATGTCAACGCCCTCCTAAAAAACACACCATCGTCTTCGCACACAATGAAGAGATCACAAGATTATTTGATTTGGAATCAAATTATACTCTAAATGAAACCCTTAGGGTTTTAAATAATAAGTTATAATAGTAATAATAATAATAATAACTAAAAAATCTGGCAAGAGCAATAAACACATGGATACCGACAGAAATGCAAAATCTCCGGACTATCAACGGATTATCAAAGTGGAATTTACAAAAGCAAACTTACATCATTCACACGTATCAACAGTCAGATTTATGCTACATAGATAAGGTTGGTGTTCAATCATCGTCTTAGAGAAATTATATGACTATCAAGTTATAAAATTACAGGAAGAAAAATAGCCGTTTATATAAATTGGGGTCACAAAATGGTGAAGGCTACATACCCCCATTTCTATCTGACCAATCAATATACCTACAAATGTAAGAAAAAGTAGCCCGCGATCATCAGAACCTGATAGAAAACTGGAAAACCAAGCAACAGTGTGGTAGGCAACGGGAGGCCATCAATGCAGAAGATATTCACAAAGAAGCTACCAAAACGTGGCTTACTAAAAGACTCCTCTATCCGGAGAGAGGTTTATGATTATATCATGACTATATGACTTTATTATTATATCATGACTATATCATACACTCAAGAATGGTCAGTAAAATACACTACACGGAAAAAAGTATTGTAACACCTGGAAGGGCAACCTTCTTAACATTCCACGGATGACTGGCGCCCGGTGACGTAATGGCAGCGTGTCGATATATCCCGGACGCGTTATCTACTCCGCGGCTATCAAAGGAGCTGTCCACTTCAATAAGGTGTATTCGGGACTTAGGTATGTTACGGCGTCGCACTCGTTCGTCCTTCAAGCAACAGGGCCAATTTGAACGTGGACGGAATGTCGGCCAGTGCTAAGTCGGGTGGTTGTTTCGACCTATTGCTGACCACAGGGGCGTGATGTCTGTGCTGGCGACGATAGGTAGACTAGCATTCTCATAGCCATAGACCCACTTCGGGGCGATCGCCATGCACTAATGAACGTCAAGATCGACGCATCGTGAGGGCGGCGTTGGCAGACTATAGCAACCCGCTCAGAGATACATACATATACATGCCCCCAAAGTGTCTCCACGCACCGTTGTAACCGTCTACTTGCTGCAGGATTAATATCGCGCGTACCGACTGCCCCTCACGTCGTACCATCGCCAGGCACGTCTGGCGTGGTGCAATGTGCGGGTAAGCTATGAGACGGAATGGCGTGCAGTGGTGTTCAGAGATGGGACCTACTTCTGCCGCATGCCAGTGATTGTCGTGTGCGTGTGCAGCGTCGCACAGACGAGCGCGTGCGTCTGGAGTGTGTTCGTCTACATCACGTAGGGCTCATGATGGTGTGGTGTGCCATCTGCTACAACGCGCGTTCGTCTTTGGTGTTCGTGTGGGGATCATGAACCTACGCTGAATACATTCAACACGTTGAGGATGTTCTGATACCTTTCTTGCATCGGGAGGGTGGTGCCCTGTTCCATCTGGACAATGCCCGCCCCCACACTACGCAATACGCTCTCCGTGATGTTGAACAGCTCTTGCCGGCACGCTCGCCGGACTTGTCCCCGATTAAGCATGCGTGGGACATCATGGGACAACGCCTAACCCGTGCTGAAAATGTGCCTGCTCTGCGGGAGGCGGTGCAGGCGGCGAGGAACAATATAACGCCGCACAATATTCGCCACCGATGGTATGCGGACACTACGATGGGATACCAGCTCGCTTCAAGGCTTGTCGTACTGCCCGCGGTGGATACACGCAGTATTGATGTGGTGTTTCCGGTCCACGGTTCTCTCTGTTGCTGCTCTTGCGAGTCATACGTGACTTCCCCATGTAATCATGTGTGGTACTCTCTATGTGCTGTTAATGTACGGAGGAATAAATTGTACAATGCAATGAGGATGTTGCAATACTTCTTTCCGGCAGGGTATAATAAAGAAACAAACTTCAGATCGGTATAGAAAATGCAATTTCACACAGAGAACATAGATCGCAGAACATCTGTGGGGACCGTCATTGGCCAAAGAAATTATATACAAAGACAAATTAATGTTGCTGACACCACAGGGGGGCTATCTATGCAGTCAACATAAATTTAATTTAAATTAACGGACTTATTAGCTGCCTATTGGGCGCACAGCCCTGAGCTCATGACCGTCCTCGCGGGCCGGTTGACGGAATTGCAATGCATTCGCTGTTCGCAAAGGACGCCAATAACCTACCGAGCCCACAGCAGCGCTTCGAGACTTGCAAATGCAAGTGCACAAAGTTCCAATGCTGCGACGAAATTGGAATATTCCAAAAAACACTTTCTTTGGAAATCTGTGTTTAAGATATCAAAACGGTAAAGAAATTATTTATTGCTAATATTATGAGCTTGTGTGATATTAAATTACTAAAATTATGTTGAATAAGAAGTGATGTACCGTTTGTCTACGACTATTCTGACAACATCACAAGATAGTATCCATGTGATTTCCAGAGTAGTAGCAATCGCAGAGGAGTGCTCCACTTTGGTCGATTACGTGGGACTTAAGAGACGAAATACCAGTATGTGCATTTTAAAAAGGGACATTAAACACGCACCATAATTCAAATTTTGAAATATTTATGAGGAGATACACACGAGATGAATCATTAAAGTGCCCAAAAGGAGATGAAACTACTTTATTCACTGCGTCATTAACTTTCTATACGACGTTTGTATTACCTCTCATTTTTGCCTTCATTTTCGGTATACTCGTCTTTTCTTACGGTTCAGATGTTTAAGGCGTTCACAATAGAGTAGAATTTACAGTCCAAAACAATCCTTCTCAAAAATTTGAAAAATCTGAATTAACAAATACATGAAGGGATATACAGGATATGATATACAGGAAGTTTTATAAGCCATCGGAAACGGTTTCGGAAACGAATACGCGTTTTGATGTTTCATATACAAAGTCTTCGTCTATTCAAATCAAATTTGTCTATTGTGGGGGGAGGGGCTCACGTTGCAGTGGTCAGAGAAATGTGTGTGTTTGTGTGCATATGAGAGGAGAGCGAAAGACCGGAGAGAGAGAGAGAGAGAGAGAGAGATAGAAAAGTACGAAGCGAAGAAAAGAAGAGAGCGAAGAAAGACAGAGAGAGAGAGATAGAAAGACAGAGAAGAGAAGAGAGAAAACAGACGAGAGAGAAGAGATAGAAAGACAGAGAGAGAGATAGAAAGACAGAAGAGAGAAGAAGAAGAGAAAGATAGAAGAAGCAGAGAGAAGATAGAAAGACAGAGGAGAGAGAGATAGAAGAAAGACAGCAGAGAGAGAGATAGAAAGACAGAGAGAGAAAGACAAGACAGAGAGAGAAAGACAGTAGACAGAGAGAGAGAGGTTTATGCTTTTTGTGGATGTACCAAGAGACCTTCTCACGTTTTTCGTGAATGTTTGCATGTGTGTGTGTTGTGTGTGAGCTGCAAAATCGTCCATGGATTTGACAGGGTCCTTGAAAAAAATGTTTCAATATTAAACGATTAAATAAATTTACTTCCATATTCATTTTGATTGCATATGTTTAGCATTTCAATACAGTTAAGGGACCGTAATTTCATCATGATTTTCGCCTCTTAATACACTAATCCACATCCTTAAAAAAAGACCGGCTTCGATGATGTAATGGTTAACGTATCCGACTGTCACGCCAATGTTCTGAGTTTCAAATCCGATCGAAGCAGTGGATTTGAGCGGGGAAAGGGGCAAACTCTTTCGTATGCCTTCCTTTGGAGGGGAAGTAAACCTGTCTGTCCCACGTGGTAGATTTGCATGTAAAAATCTAATGCCTAAAAGAAGCCTCTAAATTCTAATCGCCTGTTTCGTCGTCAGAGCAGTAGGAGCGGTGTCAGGCTGAAGATGAGGCCTGATGGCCTGACAGTCTCGCCACGTACAATTAGGCATGATTGAATGTCATTAAATTAAATTTTTGACCTTGGCATAGCTGCCAACTGGTGGTGGTGAAAGCTGGAAAGTGAGTGATCTTGCCCCCAAGCCACGGGTTTTTCACAATTGTGCAAATTCCCTCTGCTTTTCAATCACCCACGTTGAGCACCATCTAGTGATGCGACATCGACAACAAAACATCGATGTTAAAAATTAAAACACCGATGTTAATAATACACCGTTAAAAATATATTGATCATTGAAAGCTGGTGACTCTAGCCATTGAATTCGTGCTCAACAACATTTAATTTGTCAGAGGGCGTGTATATTAATAATTTATAATTAATTTTAACTGAAAACAATGTTAAAAAGTAGTCTGTCCATGTGTGAAATACGAAGTTTGAAAGCCGAAAGAAATGCCAGGTAATTAGGATCATATCGGGCATAGGGGTAGTCTGCTTGAAAAAAGTATTGCAAATCGCTTTCGAGTGGTTCTTACACAAAAACAGACTGTATAAATTTTTTTTTATGTTATGTTATTTAAGGTCGCATCAACTACTAGGTCATTAGCGACCACTATTGCTTGTAACGGTATGGTAACTGTGGGTTGACACGATAATGATGATGATAGGGGTGAAAGGACGAAACACAATACAACCATGCCCGAGGCGGGACTCGAACCCGCGATCCTTCGGTCCGAGTTCGCTACGGCACTACTGCCTTAGCGATCTCGGCCACCGGATCGGCCTGTAGAAGTTGTGTGGACTGCGATATCGGTTGGGGAGTTGTTTCACAGAAACAAAAGTGCATCTTCCATTTATTACTGCGTACGTACCCAGGATAAAGATATATCAAAGGTCATCTCTTTGCTAACGTAGCATATATGCTCATCTTCTGACGAGATAAAAGATCCTGCAAAGTGGCTTTTGAAGTTTAGGTTCAGAAAAGATGTAAATTGGCGGCTATAGGAATCACGATCTTCCCCAACCCCCAATTATAAAATAAGAAAAAGTTTCTTAATAGTTATTTTCATATTAAGTGCTTGAGTGATTGTTTCTGCACGACAGACTTCGACTGGTTTTCGACAAGACTAATAGGTACTTATTGAAAAACAATGATTCCGCTCACAGTATAAACAGTTTTATTCTAATATCATTAAAAATGCTTCTGTTACAAATTATTATTAGATTCATCTCTGTTTTTCATGATTATCTAAACAAAGCGCCATATTTGATCACCATCATCGAGCGAAAGTCTTTTTTGCACTGCAAACTGGCTTCACACATTTCTAGGCTACATTGAGTTACCATGAAAAACTCGTTTTATGCACGCCCTCTTTATGCCCTCTTTAAATGTTAAAAAGTAACTACAGGCCCACATAGCGGTAAAATCTAATTTTTTATACGATTGGCGCCATTTTGGTACATGCTACGTTACCCCAAAGTTACTTATTTCGACAATAACTTCCTATAACATTCCCAGGTTGCAGAATTATCAAACGACGTCGTTAGGCCAAGTTTGATAACCAATAGAATATTGTAACAAGTGTTACGATACAAATATCGTACGTTTTCGAAGATTCCAATGACCTAATGTTTGTTTAAATTTGAGTATTCATACTAGGAAATGTGGCAGACAGGCATTCATCTTAGTTAATACGTGATCATGATCAATTAGATCGCTTCGTAGTACGACTGATAGTATTTATTACGAAAATGGTTTCAGTTTATTAAAGTTTGTTTATTATTGTTTATGTAAGTTTCACGTTAAGAGATAATTGAAATGGTTAAAGTAAAATTAATTTAAAAACTTACTCTTACTGTATAATTATTTGATTTTAATTCACACTAAATAGAAATGTTAATTATAGAATTTAATATGAATTATAGACGATGATTTCAATTAAAAAGATAGCCCAACGAGTCGTACCTATTGAATTCACTTCTGATTAAACATCTATATTACAGATTTTTAATGTGCGCAGAAATTGAGAGAAAACTGGGCAGACTATGCGACATGTGAGAGGTGTCTATGGTTTCGCTGGATACCCAGAATTTCGGGAAAATATAAAAGCAATTAGTGTTTCGATTTGAATTGAAAAATGCCAATATATGAATGTATTATTCAGTCTATTCTCATATTCAACGTACCGACTGACTTCTGATACTGAGGGCGTCATAGCTTGCGACGCTGCTTCAACGAAGAGATCACCCGCCATTAAATATTTGCTTTTTACTTGTGTTTTGAACCAGCAACTTTTTTATATTCTTGATATGTAAAGAACTGTGTAAAGAACTTCGTATATACTTTGCTACTATGTTATTGCAGTATTCGTGAAGACTGTGTATGTTATTATATTTCGTTTACTGCAATTTCAGACGAGAGTATTTTGGTATTCCTGAGCAATGTGCGTTCATAATTTTGGAACACAATTTGTGTGGGTTTTTTTTCAGCCTATTTTTTGCTGCTACAGGCTACTAGTTAATGACTAGTGAAATGAGACATTTCGCAGCCCTAAAGGGGCTATGGTTATCTCTCAATTGTGTACCATTATCTGAATTATGAGTCTTTCTTTGTACAGTCGACCCTATTACATTTTGATCAAACAGCAATACCAGATAAAAATACCTTCCTAATTCAATGAAGTGGCAGTCGTCTTTCATTATTGTTCTATTTTTAAGCGATAATAACCTGGATTTTGCCGCAGCTTAAAGAGTTAATTCCCGGAAATCAATCCGGATTTCAGCGAAGTTTCCTACGCAACGTTGGAGCTCCGTCGCACAGTGACGCAAATTGCACGGCCGGCCAAGTGGGGGTTCCGAGAAAGGAGGTGTCGAAACTAGAGCCAGTTTCGGAGAAAGCTCGGGCCCGGGTGGCAGGAAAAACGCTCAATGAACGGCCCCCGGCGTAAACTGAACCAAAGAGAATTTAGAATATTCATTCGTTCTTTTTTTGTTCTTATTGTTATTTCATGCTTCTTTCTCGATTCCTTTTTATTATTTCTTTGCTTTATTTTTGTTTCGTCTTCTTTGGCTACTTCTTTGTCTTTCGCGTATTCTTTGTTTCTTCTGCTGTTTTGCTTCGTCTTGCGGTTCTGCCTTACTCGAATCTCGGTAGCGTACACACCGAACTATTTTGAGAGCATGGAGATTGCAAAACTCCTTCTTGCGGATCTGGGAGTGGGACTAAGATCGGGAAGATAGGATCGCGCAAAGTTCGGGCCTGTTGTTTCAAGTTCTACCTCAACATCTCGTACGATATTACTGTTGAACTTCGAAATCTCCTGAAATTTACATCAATATCGTAATGAAATTGACCACCCTTCTGACTTTGCAATTAATGCTAAACGTAACGTTTCAGGAACGATCGTGTACATTTAAAAAAGTAATACTACACTCGTAAAACTCTGTATTCGATACGCCATTTGTTACCGATACCCTCTCAAATATCAAAGCCAAAATACAAGGGACTTTTGATAGCAGTCGATGTATAGCAATCGACAGCACTCTCGAATGTGTGCACATGCGCAGTTAGAGTTGCGCTTGCGCAGATGCTGAAAAGTGGTATAGAGTGGTTGAGAGATTGCTTTCGACCATTATCAATGCAGTAGTACCCTAACTTTCCACCATGGTACCTACTACGAAGTAAATCGATTTCCACGATGAGTCATTGGTCAACGATTCAATACACACACAAAATGTTTCTATTAACACAAAATAATGTTTTATATAAGGAAAAGTATACATAAATAGGAATCACATATTTTTATTTGATATAGTAATAATTTATCACTTAATGTTATGTACGTATATATTAGTTCGTGTATAAACGTTAAAATGACAATAAAAATATTATAATGTATTTCGAAGGTGATATGTTTTCGGCATCATTACGAATCTGTCATTTTGGCATGGATACGTCGTCATGGATAGCTACTATCGTTCGGCCACTTTCGGTACAACTGCTACCAACAATATCGAACACAAGCATATCGAGACCGCCAAAGGAAGCAGTGTCGTCGGCAAATCCTACAAATAGTAGCACTCTGCCTTATCCATGGGCGAGCGACGCCTCGCCAACTCCGATTGAGCTGGTCAAGATAATGCGGGGCAGCTGAAAGGGTCATTGAGCGTCGCGACGGACCATTCACAAGGCAGATTCCCAGAAGCCTCTATGACGCGCTCCGTAAACAAACTCCCTGACGCAAAGAGAGCGATTACTGCTCTCGCCTCGCCTCGCCCCGCCCCTCGATATCCCAACGACGCAGTGACGGAGCGTGGGTGCCAACCGCCCGGGGCGGAACCGGCAGAGATGGTTCAAGGCATGAACTGGTATCGCTGCAGTCCCTCTGACCGGGAGGTCCAAGGCTCGAGTCCCGACGGTGGCAGGATTTTCGATACTAGCTTCTCTGAAGGAGAATTTCAGCAGCCGGCTGTGCTGATCGGTAGTTTTCCGACCAATACCAGGCGAATGCCGGAGCAGTACCCTAACAAACGGGCCACGGAACGCGCGCTTTCTTTCCTACCTCTTCCTTATCCTATCCTCTCCCCTCACACTCATACTTACACTAACTCACACTACACAAGCACACACGCCGGGAGACCGATCGTGAGCTTAGAGCTTATCCCGGCTGGGGCAGTGCCCCGCTGGTGGGAGATACTTGGTTTGGGAAAACCCCGCTAGCTAACGGTAGGTCACTACCGGTTCTCACCATACAGCGAGGAAAAGGTCATCTCCACCTCCCGAGCAAAAACATGTTCTACACTTACGGGACTAACGACCCTGCTAGGTGATGGGCGCGGAATCACTAATCAACCGGGGCGGAGGAAAATTTTGCCGGCCCCATATATAGGTATTTCAGTTTAAAACACTAAAATGTTGAAACTTGAAGACTGCTACAACGTAGCAGAGAGCTAAACATAGAATTCCATAAATGAAAAAGGTAAAATAAAATATTTAATACGTAGTCGAATGTATACACGTACAATAACACATTTCAACCAAGTTAAATCATTTAATAACTACACGTGCTCATTAGCACTAAAATCACACACACGTGTGAGCGTGTGTGCGGGTATATACACGATTACGGATTACTGACGATCCATCAATGAAACTTTTCTTTTTGTTTTAATTGTCAAAGCATCACTCACGGACGTCTCTGAAGGGACTTAACCGTACTGCAATCTAATTTGCATATGTTATTATACAATATTGAATACTATTCTTTATATGATAGAAGTCGTTCTCTCTGAATATTAGTCACAAACAAACCAAACACAAAATAAAGTACATGGAATCCCTACAAGTCAGTACAGACGGAGTTGCCAGTCGCTACAATGAGGAAGATGACATTATTATACATTCATTTAAAGAAGACCTATCAGAATAAGTACTGAAAGCTACCTTTTTCGTTTCAATTGGTCCGAATCGTAGGCGACAAAAATATGAAATGAAATGGTTCAAATTTTTATAAGATATTATTATTATTATTATTATTATTATTATTATTATTATTATTATTATTGTTGTTGTTGTTGTTGTTACATCGTTTTTCAAAATTTCACGCTCGGCCGGAGTTTTCAGGTATAACTCAAGGACAGAACGTTAACACGTGTGGTGAGAATTCCTGCTCTACGAGTAGTGCACTCCGGTTCTTCATCAATGACAAAGATAGATTATTATTATTATTATTATTATTATTATTATTATAAATATTATTATTTATTGTGAAAATTTGCCCCTCCCTAAAAGTGCCGCCCGGGCAGACTGCTCCTGCCCCCCCCCTACGCTACGCCATTGCAAAGTATACACTTGTATGCATGATGAAAGAATAGTGCCTTGTAGTAGTCTTTGTAAACACGGAAAATATATCAATGATTGTTAACGCCTTGAACATTTTAACATAGACGTGCGTGGGGGGGGGGAAGTGGGGTGAAAACTTCGAAACGGGCCGCCGAAACATTTTATTTTCGTATATATGATCAATTCCTTATTTCCCCCGTTTTTTAAACTGACAATTTGGGGAAGGGGATTTCCAATCCATGCAGCAACCACGTAAACGGTTCAAAATAATGTCTTATAATTAAAGTTGTCATTCATTTTCCTTGTGGTGTGCTTTGAAATTCAGTAGTCTAATGAAATTCAGTATGTCAGATGGACATAGAAAGTTGAAGGAAAAGAAGGCTAAAGGGGGCTTATAAACGTAACTCTCCCGTCTTTTTTAATGGGCGCATCCTTATTCTTTTAAGACTATCGCCGATACCATTTAGATCTCCGAACAGCAAAAATGGTAGCCATTTGGCTTTGCCTTCGAACACATATTATGTCAAACAAGTTATAAAACCGGCCTTTCAAGAAATGCAGCAGCGTGAGTACATTTACCTTCTTGTACAGTACTACTAGAAGTATTAAAACAGTTATGTAATGCTGCAGATGAAAGTGCCTGTTTTCGACAGAAACCTTTCTGTGAGCTCCTGATGCTGAAAAAGTGGATTTTTTCCCTCTATTTGTACGTAGTAAATTACTTTCTGGGTGTACACTCCACGATCAGAATCCACCTTGGGGGATTCACCAGATCCTTCATACCGAGTGTTTGTTGTTGTTGTTGTTGTTGTTGTATTCTTTTTTCAAAACGTCAGCCAGTAAACAATGACTTGCGCCTAAACCGTACACAGAATATTATCCAAACTTAATATTACCCGGTCGATCTGATTGATGTCACGTCCTTTCGAATTTGAAGAAGGTATTTGAATTTTTGAAGGTACCTTACATTAAGCCTCAAAGACATTTTAAACGTATTTCAAAAATTGCAGCAATTTATTCCGTTATATATTTTTATTGTTTACAGCAAAAGGGAAATAAAATACGGGTGAACGGTTTCATTAAATTTAAAAGAGCACACCAAAAAAAGACCCGTTTGAGTATACCAGATCCAACGGTTCTTTTTGAGTTTCCTTGTTACAGTATCATGGATCTGGAATACTCCCAACGGTCCTTTTTATTCGGTGCACCATTTAAATTGATCCACTATGTTGGTTTTTCTACCAATGCTGCGTTGACAGAGTGGAGTCACGATTGAGTGCTCTATTCCTTATCCTTTGCCTAATATGTAGAGATCAGTGGTCCGGTCGCTAATTGAATCAATCAGTAACACAACTTCTTCGCTCGGCGATGCGATCAACCAGATCAATGGTGCTGCTAATGATGCTACTGCCACAAAACAGCCAATGAATGATATTGGGACTGATTTTTCAAATTCTGGAGAAAATGACCACTAAAAAATTGATGAAAAATGTTAATATTCATGCGATGTAAACCAAGAAACATCTATCATATTTGTGACAGGCTCTGTCCTCCCTATTTTCATATATTTATGTAAATATATATTCAATGATGAACTATAAACAGTGGAATATTTATTTAAAATGTTATAATTCTTTCGGTTATGTATTAAACTTTCCAACAATTTTTAAAAAATCAATACATTTTTAAGTCGTTTTGAATATTAATACATAAAATCAATAGAGCCAAAATTGAAAGTCCACTACACGAATCTTTAAATACTAGTATAAATGGTTGCTCACTTTTCCCCTCCCTTCCTTTCTCCTTAGAGTTCACTTCCTTGCACGCGGAAACTGCATAATCACAGCGCTCACCTTTCCAGTAGGAAGAACATTAGACCGTTCTTCTGCAGAACAATTCCTTTTACTTCGTTTGCATTTCTCTCAAAATGTATGTATTCAGTGATTCACAATGTATTAACGATCATTTGAATTTACGTATATAAAAAATATTTCAAATTCGTATTTTAAAGCAATTAAAAGTTTATCATCACTTTAGTTCTATTCACATTATGTTGTCGAAATGTGATTTTTATAAACATTGTAAATATTGGTGTGTTCTCTTGATGTAAACCTGATGTAAATGAAATGGAACGAATTATTATAATGTACTGACAGTAAAATTAATTAGTAGATAAGATAACATACAATCTCAAAAATGTTAACTTACAATACATTAAGACGTCGGCCTCCCTCCCTCGTCCAATCTCAGAACTGAAAATTGCATACAGAAGTCAAAACGGGGACGGCAAGCGTCCTTTCTTGCAACAATGTCCAGTAGGAAAGGAAAGGAACTATTAGATTAATTGCGAAGCTATTATTTCACAGAATGATTAATCAATTAATCGCTGATTTTTGAGCAGCAACGATTTATTGCAGAGTCAATTACTGAAACCTTTAAATGTATAAAATGTGTTTTCAAATGTGTGTTGCATCAAAAACATAGCGTATGAGTTAATAGCTTTCATTATGAAATTAAAACCTTGTACAAAAACAAATGCACAAAATTGCAAACTATGGTTTTGTTTCATTTTACAACTTTTGATAACAATGTTGAATTGTAAAACAGATGGTAATATGAACACTGTAATCCAGGAATGTTTTCTACAGATTATTCAGCACATTTATATTAATAGTTCCTTTCAAAACAATTCTATGTAATAAAAATTGACAAGGTATTACAAAATTAAAATCTTCATAACAACAAAAGTTGAACTATCTCAAGAGATACATTGACAATTAAAGGGAGTACATTCAATTCAATTAAATCGAATCGTCGAAAATCGAAATAACGAATTATTCGATCTTTGGAATGCGAACCATTCAATTCTTCCAATCCGAACTCTTCGCCCTTCCCTGGGATTCTGAACTATTCGATCCTGAGATTCTGAACAATCCGGCCCTTTGATTTCCAACTATCCGATTCTGCGATCCCGAACTTCACGATAATTCGATTCCAAACTATTGATTCTAAGATTCTATACTACTCGATCGTACGATTCCGAATTTCACGATCCTTCGATTCCCAACTACTGGGTCCTCACAATCCTTCGATACAAAACTATTCAATCCTATGGTCCGAACGTCACGATTCTTCGATTCCAAACCATTCGATCGTACGATTCCAAATTTTAAAAAAAAACTTCGATTACCAACTACTGGGTCCTCACAATCCTTCGATATCAAACTATTCGATCCTATGATCCGAATGTCACGATTCTTCGATTCCAAACCATTCGACCGTACGATTCCGAATTTCACGATCCTTCGATTCCCAACTACTGGGTCCTTCAATTCCGACCTATCCGATCCTTCGTGACCAAACGGCTTGATGCGGGGATTATCTTCCAGCGGCGCCGATCCGGCAGCGTGGCTGCGGGCAGGAGGAAGCTTGCGTTGGCGCCAACGCACGGGGCGGGGCTGTCTATTCCTGGAGCGACGGGTGGGCGTGGCTCTGAAGCGGGCGGCAACGCGCTGCTGGCGGAAACGCGACGGCCGCTGCGCGTCAATGCCGTCCCGCCGACCCTTCACCCCTTCCCCAAACCCCTCAGTCCCCGCCGGTGGTTTCTCGGTCTACTCGGAGATCCGCTAACAATTCAGTCAGGTATACAGGCTTGGGTGGCTCGAAGCGACAACTTATGCCACTGCAGTGCCTCTGATCGGGAGGTCCTAGGGTACTTGGGTCCATTGGCTACTTGGCTAGGTCGAGTTCAACCGCTGTCCAAAGAATAATTCTAGTGGACGGCTGCTGTGATGGGTAATTTTCTGTGGTTTCTCCGATCAACCCCACGCAAACGTGGGAGCAATATACTAACAAACGGGTCATGGACCGCGCGCGATCATTCGTACTTCTTTCTTGTCCTATGCTTACTCCTTACTGACATACTTACATTCACATGCACTACTCAACCATACATGTCGGTTCTTAAGATTAGATCTTAGATAATAAAACATTATTATTATTATTTATATTATTATTATTATTATTATTATTATTATTATTATTATTATGAGTTTGTCCCGGCTGGGGCGGTGCCACCCTGGTGGGTGATACCTGGTGATACACACACACACACACGCACAACACATCCACACCTGCCCGGAGACCAGCAGGGAGCTTAGAGCTGACCCGACTGGGGCGGTGCCACACTTGTGGGAGATTCCTGGATGGGGAAACCTCGGAAGCCGACGTAGGACGGCGCCGGGTCTCACCTTCCACCTCCCGCGATAAAACCACCAGTTCCCGTGATAAAAAACATCCACTACAAATGTACGTACTGCACTAATGGCCATATAAGTTGGCGCGCCCGGCAAACGAAGTAATGAATGAATCGAGCAACGCAGCCAGCGCTGTTTCGGAGCGTCGCGTCGCGTCGCGTCGCGTCGCGTCGCGTCGCGTCGCGTCGCGTCACGTCACGTCACGTCACGTCACGTTGCCGGCGCGGGCGCAGGCTTTCGGAACGCCCAAAGAGCAAAGGCGCCGCACGTGGCTTGTTCGTAATCCCCGGCCGCGGCGCCGCCATTCGGGAACCGGTCCACCCGAAAGGTCACGGACGGCCTTCGCGCACACTTTCACTCGCCGCCCGGCGCATCTCCCACGCTTTTCCCACCCAACCACCCAGAGCCCGACCCCGGACGCCGCCTCCGCGCACGAAAGCTTCTCTACCGGGTCGTCGTCGCATTCTTTACGAAACTTTTGTTCTTGTTGCTGTTAAATAACATATCTATAATAATAATAACCAGGGCTCGGATTCTAGTGATTTAAAACATCTTTGAAAATGACCTATAAAAATACGTTTACTCATCTTTCAATTATTTATAGTTATAATGACGGGAAGGGATTCTGGAACTCAAGAAAACGTGTGCCCCAGAACTGTGTGCAGTAAGTACAAAAAATCCAACATGAACAATTTAAAAACGACAACAGTTTCAAATTACGAGAAAATTGATTGTAAAACCTTGAAGGAAGATATCTGAATGAAGGCTCGTGTTTGGGAGTTCAGCGGGTTCACTTTCAGAATCAGCGTGATGTGTAACTTGAATCTGATAAGTAATTTCAGATGAAAATTGTAGGCACTATCTGAGATAAGGGGTGTCAGCCTTATCGTGATACGGAGAAATATGATAGACCATCTTCACGTTGTAGCAAAATATCAAATATGCGTTCTGAACCATTTTAATTTTATTGAAATGTCTGACGAGGAGAATACATGTTACCACAGTAATCAGAGAGAGCCAATGAAAGCCAACAGTTTGAGGATAATTTTACGGACACAAGGAGTTGTCCCACCAAGATATCCAAAGATGATGGTACAAGACAAGGTGCTCTAGATAAACGGCTCCACTCCCGTGTCATTCAATATCTCTAAAAGGTTCAAGTATTTTTGGAGTATGCCCATCCTAAAATACGTGTAACTAAAGGATTTTCTTGTCAAATAAAACAATCGGAGAGCTCAGAGCTCCAAATGTGTGCTTAGTCGTACAAAAAGTGTTGCTATTATTGGACTACAATGAATATTGAATTTGATTAATGCTTATGAAGTCAGAAGAATTGTCGCTAAAAATATAAATACTCGGATTGGAATGCTATTTCATGTTTATCATGGGCACCTCTGCATCTAAAACTCTAAGTAATAAAATCTGAATACGTTGAAACGTACGTAAAAATCATAGGCTCGGATTAAGGTATTAAAACCTCTCATTTCCGTGAAAAACCACAATTAGATAGATCCGCTGACACTAAATAATTACTTAACATGTGATAAAAACTCGTTCTATTCTTACAAAAAACACACATTTAAAAGCAATTCAGATTGGCTAGAAGAATTTTATAATGATTGAAGTTATGTATAAAATGCGGCTGTAAAATTACCAAAAAAATAAACGTAGGTGGTTTCGGAATTCCACCATATTACCCGCGCAAAATTTCGTCATATCATATTTCACTAGCCACAAGAGAATAGGGAGGTAACTATTTCACGGCTGTGTATGAAATCAAGCCTTTAGCTCTTGTTTCTCTGCAAACGGTTTGCACTAGTGGCCTGCAAAAGCAAAAACGCTTCTCAACAAAATCACGCAAAAATGTATTTCCTTTCAACAGGAGCACGAGCACTTCTCGGGAACAACAAAAAGAAAATGCTTGCATAGAACAGAGCAATAAATTAAAGTATTTATAAAGTGCCACTGGTATTTACATTCAACTAAGAATACCAAAAAATGTTACATTTCCATAATCCAACATACGAATAGCAAATATTTAATGACGGACGGCCTCCGCCTTAGAGCCCTGCTGTCGGATGACAGTAGCTGTGTAAGCAGTGACGCACTGAGTATGAGAATTCACTCAGGACGCGTAGATGACAAGTGAAATAACAATCAAATATTTGTATTTTTCAGTGAAAATAAAAAGTGGTTCATTTGTTCAGGTATCCAATGAAACCATTGACACCATTTACATGGCTAGATGCTGAATATTTTCCGTTCAGTTTCTGCGGGTACAGGAAATTAGTAATATAACTCCGGAAATTAGTAATATTGAATCGGGATTGAAAATGCTTTCCTAACAAATCTCAGCAACGGTCATTGCTACACATAATTCAAATACGGAGAGGAGGTAGGCATTCCGAAGCTCCAGAAACCATCCCACCATATTTTCCACGCACGTTCTCTTGAGCCCTCTTTTCGCTAGATGAGAGGGGAGTAGGGGGTTTGATTATTTTAGAGACAGGACCATTATATGAAATCTGTAGCTCGTTTTTCGATGCAAACAATTTTGTATTAGGCAGAAGCAAATAGTTCTGGTTATCAGAGTTTGTCAACAAAACTTCTTGCTATCGTTTATTCTGAATTCAACTAATATTAGAAAAAGGAGTGGGGGTAGGTATTCCAGGCTCAAGAAAACGTGCGCGCACTCACAGAGCTGGAGAAGGGGGTGGGGCATGCAACATGTCGCTTCCAAATCCAGAGGTCGGTGACACCGAGTTGTCGCGCGGGAACGGACGCGCGCTAAAACCGCGATTCAAATACCATAATTCAAATACGGAGAGGTAGGCATGCCAAGCGCTCGATAAACCATCCCACCATGTTTGATTTGATTTGAATTTGCCTTATTTTACGTGGCGACACTCGGGCCATCACGCCCGCTCTTCCGTCTGACCACACAAATTTCGTTACGCTCCTTTCACCAACTAACAGAGGAAGGAGGTATTTCTTGGGCGAGAAACAGGCAATTTGAATTAACCTTGCTTTTGCTTGAGGATCTTTTACATGCAAGTAAATCTACCAACATGGGACAGCCGGCTTTACTTCCCCTCCGAAGGAAGGCGTACGAAGGATTTTGTCGCCCTAGAAATCCCACGGCTTCGATCGGGTTTAACCCGCGAGCTTGGGTATAACCGTCCGGTACGCCAACCGTCACACCATCGCCGCCGCTTCCCTACCGCCCCGCCGCTTCGCCGCCATGTCCCTACAACTCACAGATCCTGGGGGAGCAGGGGGCCTTGCAAAATCGTCGCTTCCGAATCCAGAGGGCGGTGCCTCCGAGATGTTGCGCGGGGACGGACGCGCACGTTAAAACTACGATTCAAATAACATATTTCAAATACGGAGAGGATGTCAAGAAACCATCCCACCATGGACCCTACTACTCACAGAGCAGGGGAAGGGGGCCTTGCAAAATCGTCGCTTCCGAATCCAGAGGGCGGTGACACCGATCAGCCGCAGGCGCACGCCAAAACAGCGATTTGCCCGCCGGGCAGCGCCGTCGGGGCCGAAGCGCTTTGTGCCGCGCCGCGCCGCGCCGGGAGGCCGAGGGGGACCCAGACGCTTGTATTGTGCTCGCGGCCGCGCCGTGACTCCGCGCCGGCGCGCTCGGTCGCCCAAGCGTGCGCGCGGGGCACGAACCGCGATCGGACACGCGTGCGCACAAAACGCCGCCGTCACGACGCGTCGCCGACGCCCGCCCCGCCGCGACAGGCGGAATTGCGCGAAATTGCGGCCAGAGTCAATACGCAATGACGCCGACGGATGTTTTCGTCCTTGTTTGTGTCGCTTCTGTTTGACGTTTTGCGCGTCGCTGGTCGGAAATGGTACTGCGTCTACATGGAAAAAAAATATCGTTTGTAGAGAGTCGAATTGTCCAAAATTGTGGCGAGAGTCAATATGCAATAACTCCGTGAACCATTTTCTTCCTTGTTTGTGTCGTTGGTCGAAAGTGGCACTGCGTCTACATAGAATTTTTTTTTAAAAAATATCGTTTGTAGAGAGCTCTGGATAAATTGATGAATTGTTCAAAATTGTGCCGAGAGTCAATATGCAATAACGCCGTCAACCATTTAGTTCCTTGTCTGTGTTCCTTGTTGGTGTTTGAGGTTTTGCACATCGTTGGTCGAAAGTGGCACTGCGTCTACATGGACCTTTTAAAAGAAATATCGTTTGTAGAGAGCCGAATTGTCCAAAATTGTGGCGAGAGTCAATATGCAGTAACTCCGTGAACCATTTTCTTCCTTGTTTGTGTCGTTGGTGTTTTACGTTTTGCACATCGTTGATCGAAGTGGCACTGCGTCTACATAGAAATTTAAAAAAAAAATATCGTTTGTAGTGACTGGATAAATTGCTGAATTGTCCAAAATTGTGGCGAGAGTCAATAAGCAATAACTCCGTGAACCATTTTTTCCTTGTTTGTGTCGTTGGTATTACGTTACGTTTTACGCATCTCTGATCGAAAAAGGGCACCGTGTCTACTTGGAAGTTGAACAAATCTCTATTGCAGAGAGCACTGGTTAAATTGCTGAAGAAATGATCGAGCTGAATTGCGCAAAATTATGAAGAGAGTCAGCATGCAATAACGCAGAGGGCCGATTTCTTCCCTGTTTGTGTTGTTGGTTTGACAAATTTGGTCTAAAGATTAATAGTCTATTAGAGAGTTTAAAAATTCTCTATTGAAGAAAGCTCTGGATAAATTACAGAAGATAAGGAATTGCTCGAGCAGAATTGTTCGAAATTGTGGCGAGAGTAAATATGCAATAACGCTGACGGCTCTTTCCTTCCCTTTTTGTGTCGTATATAATCTTTGGTCGAAAAAAGAACAGCGTCTATTTGAAAGTTTAAAAAACTTTATTGTAGAGAGAATTGGGTAAATTGCTGAAGAATCAAATTTTGTTCATTTGTAAGTGGAGTAGTAAATGAGCGTGGACCAGGGTTACTACCTAAATGCATCACTGATGCAGCTTTAAGATTGATGCGTTCCAATCCAGAACCACGACAGACAGACTTACTGAAAATTGTACCGGGAGTAAATAAAAAATAAAGTCGTGGGCAATTTTCTTTGCACTTCGAATGGTTTGTCTCGTTCTGTTGCTTTCCTTGTATAAAGGAATTACGAATTAAGAAGGGGCCACTTTGACAGGTCTGAAAAGAAATGAACGCCATGAACGATCACACTGCAATAGACAGTGATGAAGCCATTTACAAATGAGATAACTCTAAACGACAGCACTGACAAAATGAGTGCATGGACGTAACGTGCAATTATATTGCCATAAATGTCTGAGCAGTAGCTGTCAAAACTGTCATTCTTATAGTAATCTCTCTATATACGGGTTTGTTTGGCACTTTCCGCATGTTGGTCGAAAATATGACTGCGCCTATTTGAATGTTTTAAAAAACTCCATTGCAGTGAGCGCTGTGTAAATATTAAATTTCTGAAAAATCAGAAATTTAGTTTATTTGCAAGAGTAAAAGTGAATAAGAGGGCTTGTGGCTAGCTCTTGGTCAGCGAGCTCGCTTTTCACTACGCGGCCCCAGGTTCGATTCCCGATCGAGCAAAGATTAAAGTGTGCGTTTTCCTTGCAATGTCCCAGTATATGTTGCTGCATAACGATAAGAAAATTCACTTTTCAGGTTGAGAAGACCGGAATACGGCGTGGGGATGTCTACGTGCTAACCACATGTAACCCCTTAACCCCTGACTGCGAGGCGGGGACGTCGCCGGTAGGCCTGAGCCCGTTCACAGACTGTCGCGCTAAGTACATACATACGTACATACATACAATGGTGAATAAGAAAGTAACAGGAACTAGGGCGATTGGCACAAAATGCCATCACTCATCACAGCTTCCGGACCGACTGAATGGCTCCAAATTGTACCGAGAGACAATATAAAATAGCGTGTGTACGATTTTCTTTCCAATTAGTCTTTTCCTGTCATTTCTAACGTTCGGGGCAATGTCCCTTTTTGTTTGAGTTTGACTGTTTCCGTGCCGCTGATCAAAAATAGGATTGCTTCTCTTTGCAACTTCAGAAAAATCTCTATTGTGGTGAACCGTGTGTAATTTCAATGAAATTGGAGATGAAGTCGCACTAGTGAAAAATATGAGTTGCTACGGTACACGTTGCCAAAGCAGAACCCCAACAGGAAAACTTGCCATAGAGCCAATTCGTAATAATGCTGCAGACAATTTTCTTCCCAGTTCGTGACGTTTATATGTCCCTGTCGTTTCCAGCGTTTGGGCTAATTTTTCTTGCTGAATTAGTTTGTACCATTCGGTGTCTCTAGTTGAAAACATAGCTTTACTGTTAAATTTAAAACATTTTTTTAGATGTAGTTAGAAGCGTGTAGCTCTCACACCATTATTAAATAATACGAAATTTACTTAAATGTTTCAGTCGTAAATATACTAGTGAACAAACTAAAAAGACTATGTCAACATTTGTTTAATTCGTACAAGGCGTCGTGATTATTAAAATTAAAAATGAAATGTTTTGCGTTAATTATATATTTGTCAATAAACAGAAAATTGTATTTTGTCTTTGACCATCTTTCAAAAATCCAACCTTACGGTAGTTTCTTATAGGACTAGCTAGAGTAACTACTCGTACACATTGCCGGAGTATTTATAACAGACACTAGGTGCACATTAGGCCCCGCCCCGCCCGCCTCGCCCAATGCCCCGTTCCGGCATGCCCTTTCCATGTTCCGTCCATGCCGACCGGGATGTCCTAGGGTTCGAATCCCGACGGAGGCAGGAATTTCGACACTAGCAAGATAGTTAGGTCGAGTTCAGCTTCTGTCTGGAGGAGAATTCTCGCGGTCCGATGCTCTCATCGGTAGTCTTCCGTGGTTTCTCCAATTAATGCCATGCGAATGCCGGAGCAGTACCGTAACAAACGGGCCACGGACCGCGCGCGATATTTCCTTCCTCTTCCTTGTCCCATTCTCACCCCTTATTTACACACACTAACACGAACATGCACTACACTGCCGCACGTGTCTGGAGACCAGTCGGGGGCTTAGAGCCTGTCTCGGGTGGTGGGAGGGGCCTGGTGGAGGATGTAGGTCCGCTCCGGATCTCGCCAGCCAGAGCGGAGAGAATCACCGCCAGCTCCCGCGATGAAAATGTTTTAGGAGCCCCCTCTCGCAGTAGTTAAAACATCTGTGCAGGACAGCCATAAAATGTAGAGTTTATGCTGTTATTGCATTTATTGTTATATTATTATTACTATTATCATTACTACTATTATTGTCTTAAAATAACTTTAAATTACATTGTATTAATATT